>CM074722.1:193557535-193752535 GCA_037306005.1 Rhinophrynus dorsalis
CAGTTATCTGTGGGAGGTGAAACAGTGTGTTTGTGGGGTCATGATCCTGAGTGAGAGTGTGAGTGGACTGGGAGAAGTTACTGATATCCCTACCTCAGGAGCGAGTGGCAGTTATATTTTTTGTCAGTTGGATAGTGGTGGGCGGGCTGGAGGGGGCGGGCCAACTCCCTGTATGATAAACACGCCCCCATTGAATCACCCAATGAGAGCAGTAAAGTCCCCATTCAATCACCCAGTAGGAGTTGTGTCTCCTAATGAGACATAAATTATGTAATTAGACATTCTGTTCAATGCGAGTTTCTTTTCTGAGGAGACATAAATTATGTTCTGTGTGTGGGGTACCATAAATTATGCAATGAGGCTTATTCTTTTATATATATAGATATATATATATATACATATAAATATATATATATTACTTTCCGTAGATCACTTTGCAACAGTTTTACAGACACTTTCTTTATTATAGCATTTAGATACATCACCCCCATGTCTTCCACAAACTATATAATGTGTTTCATCTGCTTCATTATCTTTCCGGAAGCTTCTGTTAGTACAGCACATAAATAATGTTATGGACGTGTTCACCTTTATAGAATCTGAAATTAGTTCTGGAGGTGCAAACTCTTATTAAAGGGGCACCACCTGATTATAACTGCCCACTTGTCCTTCTGATCAGTCAAAACATTGATGCAGCATTATGGGTAGCTGCTGGCATTATTCACTGGTAGATCTGGAGCCACATAACTATTGTTAAATGTTATATTTCTTCATTGTAATGGCGTTTTGCAGAAAAAAGTATAAAAAGTAATATTTTATTTTTCTGTTTTACAGATCTGAAGTCTGTTACTTTAAGAGCATGAAATGTGTAAAATATCATTTATTTGCTCATGCAAGTATTACATTTAGCATGTTACATTTAAGTGTATATTTTATTCATAAAGTAACTACAAGTTGATTCACTGAATTTACTTTTAAATATCATTTTTGTTACAAATCAAAACGTTCATGAGGCTGATATACCATGATGTACTCTCCATTGCTTACTTTGAAATACACTGGTGATATTTCCAGTTTTTAAGAGGTTAAAAGCCCCCTTAAAATAAATAGGGTTTTGTCTGCTGTAGTGAAGTTAGTTTACTCCTTATCTTCTTAACACATTGATCTCACTGACTAACATTTTCGTTATTACCAGTATAAAAGAAGCAGACAAAAAGTTAATGTGAAAAAGACACCATGAACTTAATAAAATGAAGGTATTATTTACTCCTCATTTGCAGTAAAAGATCAGAGAAAAATTGTGTGTTTGTGTGTATTAAGAATCAGATGGATTCTATTGTAGGTTGTAAATGTACCACTGGTTTTATCTCCAAGTGCTCATGTAGACTACTTTAGAGATTAGGGGCTTGAGTTTATTAACGCTGGTAGAACCGGCAGTGATAGTAAAAACACTAACACCACTAACACCTAAAAAACTAAACCATGTACCTCATCTATTCTATTGCTAGCGATGTACATGGTAAATGAGCGTTGCTGGTCAAAACTCAGGTTTTGGCAAAATGCTTGTTGTAGGCTTTTGTTCCCACAATTCGTGCTAAATAGTGCAAATTGTGGGAGCATCAAAGGAAAAAAAGCAAACTCTAACTAGCCAGAAATGTAACATTTACCTGTCATCCACTGTCTAGCTTCGTCATTAATTTTCTCTTCTTCCTTCTGTCTTCTTTTCTTCAGTCTTCTTTCTTGCTTTTAGCGGGGGGGGGGGGGGAATGACAAACCCCGCTAGAAGCTGATTGGCTGGGAGGTGCATAAGCACTTCCCCGCCAATTGGAGACTAGCAATGTATTTTGAACCAAGACTGCTATATAAAAGCCAGTCTGGGTTAAAAATCCCGGCAGTCTGACTCAGGTAACGGCCCGAGAGGTGGCATGGGGGGCTCTGTGCAGCTCAAAATGCCTTCCTCCGCTAGCAGAGATGATGGCAGAGGCAAAGGAGGGGTAAGATATTACAACATATACTCTCAATGGAAAATTTTTAAACATTTCATTTCTTTATTTAATGCAGACTTTAAAGGGATAGTATTGTTTCAAAATAAAAGCAGCTCAAATTAATCTTCATAGTATTTGGGCCATGAAGAGTGTTATTTCAATACTGTCAGATATGTAGTTCAAGAATAATTGAATGATAAAATATCCGCCTCCAACCCCTTTTACCTAGTGTACACCACCTTCCCTCAGATATGGAATCTGGTCTTAAGACCAGACAGCTCACAGCAAGGGACAATCTTCTTACTGTGAGAACAATGAAAACCTTGTTCCCCTTGACAGGTTTTTCAGGTTTTTCCTTGCTAATTGAAGATTGTCCCTCTCTGCAAGCTATCTGGACACCATCCATCTGTTCTGAGGTGAGCAGTGTTACATCAGTAAAAGGGACGGGAGAGGGATATTTATCATTCATGTATTCATGTTCATGCTTGATTTTAATACATTTATTTTATTTTACAGGGAGAAGACAAGACTGAAAAGAAGGCAGAAGTAAGAAGAGAAGACAGAAGGACAGTGGATGACAGGTAAGTGTAACATGGATCAGTTAACGATCGGTGCTTGGCAGTATGTCAAGCACCGATAGTTAATTGTTTTTCACTGTTCAGTTCCCAATATCACTGCTTTTAGCAGTGTTTTGGGAACTAAACGCACAACATGGATGTTCAGCCACAAGACTGTTTTTGTGGCTTAACACCCTTTGGAGATCTAGCTGGTAGGGCCTTTAAATACCATGTTAAACATGTTAGTTTTACAGCCGGTATTCACTTTGGCCCTACCAGCTATTTAAATGGCTGGCTTTAAATCTACCCCTAAGAGTACTGTCTGTTGTTTGCAATCCATTAATATTTTGTAACAATACTATCATCATCTACATTTCTGTCTTTGAATGTTTGATCCAATAGATTTACAGTAGTATGAAATGACCTTCAACAACATTTTTCTAATCTCTTAATGCAGTCTTTTACTTCATTTTGCACTTGTAAGCAGCAATGTACATTCAGTAACACTTTTGATTTCATCATAGCCATTTGGTAAGGAATTTCTGACAAGATGTCTGATTCAGATTTTGGCTTTAGAATAATTATATATTTATTCAGTTAAATACTGAAGACAGCCTTACTAAGTACAGTATTTCTTATACTTCTTAGCACTTTATGATCCTCAATTATCACTGTTTCTTGAAGAGCTTCTTTGTTTTTTTCAGTATACTTTAAAAGGCAATTACCACGCCACCCTGCAGAGCTTAGTACAGAGGTCCAATGTCACAACATCCTTTTCTGCATTCTTTTCTTGTTGCTTCTTCTTAAAGACTGCAGCTACCATCTCTGCATCTTTTATATGTTTTTACTTCCTTTACTCTTTTATTGATTTTTGGTGAGTCTTCTCAGATTAATGAAATCTTTAAGGCTTATGGAGACAAATTCAAGTAATTCTGGAACAACCCAACTGCACCGGAGGGGGAAATAAATATTTCCAAATTTCCCATTCATAAAATGGGGCTTTTAACCCACTGAAAGTTAAAGAGGTAGTAACATTTAAAATGTAAACAAATTGTTATAGTGTTTATTCCCCTGAGTAAAACAAGGGTGTTTAATTAAAATGTTATCACAGCTCAAACTTAATTTTTTAGGTTCGGCATCACAGTGGACTGACACTGTACAGTGGCGCTGTTGTTACACCATCCTATGAACAGATCTGGTCAATTGACCATTACTCTCCATAGGATGGTGTAGCAACAGCACCACTGTAACATTTCAGGCCACTGTGATATTGCACATAAAAAGTTCAAGCTTGAGTTGTGAAAACAGTTGAATAAACCATCTTTCAGCAATGGAAGTACTCTTGTTTTACTCAGAGTGATAAACGGTAAACCAATTTTTTTACATTGTATTACTATCCCTTTAAAATAATTCTTATGCATATTTATATTCTTCTTACAAGAATAATCAATAGAATGACAAAAAATGTCACATACATATTGTTCTTTATAATGAAAATTCAAATATATATAAGACACAAGTCCATTATATTATAAAATGTACCATAAAGCTTTTGAACACTTTAAAGAACATATCTTTTTCATATCTCTTTTTCTTTACATCTAAGATCTTCAACATTTTTTACAATAGCACACAGATTCTTTCACTGATACAAGCGCTTTCCTTGATGCTAATGCACCATGGGATAGCCAGATCTCATGATTTATATGATTCCTGGGCTTGTCTGTATCACTAAATCATATAATCTACCAAAGGAAAACAAGCAAACTCTAACTAGCCAGAAATGTAGCATCTACCTGTCATCCACTGTCCAGCTTCTTCATTAATATTCTCTTCTTTCTTCAGTCTTCTATTGTGTCTTCTTTTCTTCAGTCTTCTTTCTAGCTTTTAGTGGGGGGATGACAAACCCTGCTAGAAGCTGATTGGCTGGGAGGTGCGTAAGCACTTCCCAGCCAATTGGAGACTGCCAATTTATTTTAAACCAAGACTGGCATATAAAAGCCAGTCTGGGTTCAAAAGCCCGGCAGTCTGACTCGGGTAATGGCCCGAGAGGTGTCATGGGGGGGCTCTGTGCAGCTCAAAATGACTTCTTCCGCCAGCAGAGATGGCGGCAGAGGCAAAGGAGGAGTAAGATATTATAACGTATACTCTCAATGGAAAATTTTAAAAACATTTCATTTCTTAATTTAATGCAGACTTTAAAGGGATAGTATTGTTTCAAAATAAAAGCAGCTCCAATTAATCTTCATAGTATTTGGGTCATGGAGAATATTATTTTAATACAGTCAGAGCTCTAGTTCAAGAGTAATTGAATGATAAAGTATCCCCCTCCCGCCCCTTTTACCTAGTGTATACCACCTCCCCTCAGACATGGAATCTGGTCTTAAGACCAGACAGCTCACAGCAAGGAAGCAAGGATGTTGTCCAGAGGGGAATCCGTCGATAAAATCATGAGATGCGGCAACAGCAGATCTATAACAATTTATAGTCCTATAAGCTTTACCCTGTTGAAAACAAAAGGATAATAAACTCAGTATAGAATCTAAATCAGAAGAAAAGGGGTCCACGTTCCGTTCCAGGCATCAATGTACCCAGACAGACCAGCAAGATCTATAGCATGATTTGGTACCTGGGGCCCATGCCTCAGAAATGAGAAAATGAGCCATTTCCGAAAGGTCACTGGTGAATCGTCAGTTCTCGAAATTCGCCATGCTAAGAGGTGTAATTGATTGTGAAGTAGAAGGTTGTGAGGTTTGCCAGCCGGGTCCAACAAAAGTTGTGGGTAAGGCATCAGGTAACGAAGGATATCTACTGACATTTCTAAAAGAAGAGGAAACCATGGTTGAGCTGTCCAAAAGGGATTGACAATGGTCAGATTGATCTTTTGCTTCCTGACCTGAAGGATGACCCTGGGTATCATAGTGGATTACAGGAAAGCATAACATCCATGGATGGGCCAGTTCTGGAGAAACGCATTGACCACTAGCGCCTCTGGATCTAGTCTCCAGCTGAAGAAATTGGGGAAGTCGAGTATTCAGTCTGGAGGTGAAAAGGTCCAGATGAAAGGGACCCCAGACTGAATTCAGGATTGAAAAGTTTGCGTTGTGAGTCCGTTAAATACCTGGAATTTCAGTCCGCTATGACGTTGGACAGGCCCGGTAGGTATTCCGCTTGGATCAAAATATTCCTGTCCAGACAGAAATGCCAGAGTTCCTTTGCTAGAATCGCTAAGCTTTTGGACCTCATGCCGCCTAGATGGTTGATATAATGCACTGCTGACATATTGTCCATCTTTAGAAGAATACAGCAATTTGCCGTGTCTTTTGTGAAACTTTTGATGGCAAAAGATCCAGCCAATAATTCTAAGCAATTTATGTGCATGTCCATTTCCATGGGAGACCATTTCCCACCAGTGGTGAGGTTTCCGCAGCGAGCTTCCCAACCCAGAGTGCACGCTACGGATTTGATTATTAGTTCTGGAGACATTCTGAAGATTGCTCTCCCGTTCCACACTTCCATGTGGTCTAGCCACCATAGAAGTTCCTCTCGTGCTTCGGAGGATAAAGGAATTAGATAGGAGTAGCCGAGGCCCCTGCGTAGGTGTAAGGTCTTTAGTCTCTGAAGAGCCCTGTAAAGGAGTGGAGCCGGAAAAATGGCTTGGATAGATGCGGATAGAAGCCCCACTATCCTTGCGATCGATTGAATGGAAATAATGTTTTTCTGCAACGTGGTTTTGATCGTAGGGTAGAATTCACAGAATCTACCACAAAGCCCAAAAACTCTAGAGTTTGAGTGTGTTGAATGATCGATTTTTGCCAGTTTATGAGGAAACCAATTTGGGTAAGTGTTTGTATCATCAAAAGAAGATGTTTCTCGAGGGTGTGAATGTCTTCAGACATGATTAACATGCCGTCAAGATAAATGATCAGGCGGACCCCTCTGCTTCTCAGGAAAGAAACTATGGGTTTCATGATCTTTGTGAAACACCATGGGGCTGAAGACATACCGAAAGGAAGGCAGGTGAACTGCCATGTTATCCCTTTCCAAATAAATTGGAGAAGTTACTGTTGGTGCTGTGTGATAGGGATAGTGAGGTAGGCGTCTTTTAAGTCTAGCTTCACCATCCAATCTAGAGGTAATAGTAGGTCTCTGAGGCACTGAATGCCTTCCATTTTGAAATTTGACACCAGGCATGGAAAAAATGGGTGAGTTTGCCACCCACGTTTCCCCCCTAATGCATGGGAAACATACTTACCTGTGAAAGGTCAAGAACGAGGGAATCTCCTTGGTTTCTTGGATCTCCATACTCTACCCCTTGGTGGGTAGAAGGTAGATTGGGTCTTGTGATCCTGGGTATAGTTTTCGTTTGGTGGATAGTTAAGGTCTTGTGGGTTCCTATACTGTGCTCTGTAGGAACTTGAGGATCGGCTGGGAAGTCAACCTCTACCCTTCCCGGCCCTGACAAAAACCCTACGGTTGAATACTTTCCTCATCAAGTTTGTGCCTAGGTTTTTTACGAATGAATCGCCAAATAGTAATCCATTGGCTTCAAGTCCAGTTTCAGAATTGGCCATTTCTGACAATTTCGGATCTATATGTAATAGTATGACCCTTCTACGTTCTGTGGACAAAGCCGTATTGGCATTTCCCAATAGACAAAAGGATCATTAGATCCAGCCTCTCAAGGTGGTAAGATCAACTTTTGAGGTGGTGGATATAGCATCCTCAATAATATTAAACATCTTGGCCAGGGAACCAACAAGATCCAGGAGTTTGTCTTGGCACTGCTTGAGTGAATGCTCAACACCTTTCTGCGGGTCTCTGCCCAACTTAGTCATGTACTGTGCCATCTGGGGGTCTAAGTAGGACATTTCACAGGTCTTAGTTGAGGGCCTGGGGCATTCAGAATGCAATTTGTTCCTAGCTTTGGTATCTAAGGATTTCCGGATCCAAAACTCAATATATTTTGAAACGTGGTCCTTGGGGATCCACTCTGCTGATCTAGGGTGCTTAATAGCACCAGAATCAAATAGGGGCAGGCCCTGATTGTCTAAGATCACATTGTCCCCATCTGTATTATCCTCTAAGTCCAAATACACTGCGCCATCCGTACTAGGATGGTAATCAGAATCAGAGGACTGATCTGAAGATTCCTTGTCTGATTCATCAGAGGATGAATGCAGGCAAAAGGAATCTGGCTTAGATCTAGTCTTGTTTAGTTTACTCTGATATCTATCCTCCTGAGAAGAGGTTCTTGGTCGATGGAGATAAACCATGTGTCTGGGCACCAGATTCACTGGGTAATTCAATGGGAGAACATGAAAGTTCTCTTTCAGTATTACAATGTTTGGACTTTCTTTTTCTTTTACCTCCCGCAACAGATTGAGGTTTGCACTCAGCAAGAGGATTCTCTAAAGAAGAATCCCCCATGGTAATGGTGTGTACTTTAGGCTGGGTCAGAGACTGTTTATTATACACTTCAGCCAAAGATTTGGTGAGAGAATCTGTCATCTGTGACATGCAGTAGAAGATGGGTTTGGAGACAGTCTTATTAACTGAGATATCTAAAATACTTTGAATATTCTCTGCAGAAGATTCATTAGCCAAAACCATCTCCTCCTGGGAGTCAGAGCTGGGAGAAATATCATCTCTCCTCAAAAAGTGTCTAGGGATTTTATTCCCCTTCAAAGGGTGTGGGGGGAAGGTACATTTTTGTGAGCCATATGTAACACAAATATGGAGTATAAAAGACACTTGAAGTAAAATATGAAAAATTTATTAAAACAAATGTATGAAGGAAATATAACTAACTAACTTTAACAGAATAAAGCATATAGCAGGGTAAGAGAATATATCAATTTCACCACATAAAGTGTCACTATCTGAGGAGAACACAGTAGAGGTGTCTCGTCGCTTGTGAGGTAACCATAAACTGGTGCCGATATAATGGTAGAAACGCACATGCTCCATGACAGGGTCGGAAGACGCAAATGCCCACAAGCAAGATGGCCACCATGAGCGCTCGAATATGGCGAAGCGGAACCGTGTGGGACAGAACAATGAGTGGGACAGGGAGCAAAGATAAGCGATAAGGCAGAGGGAAACCTGCATAGGTAAAGTGTGACCATGGAAGGGGTCAGACAACAAAGTAAATGCCAGTAATAGGAGAAATATGAAGGGAGCAAACCTCAGGGAAGCAACAAGTAAAATAAAGTGTAGGAGAGTACTCAGGTAGTCAGAGGATAAATGAAAATGTAATAGAAGTCAGATAATGTGGAAAAAAGAGACATATGCATTTTATGAAAGAACAATAAATGCACAATACAATTATGAGAAACAACATGTAGGAAAACAGGTAATGTTACTCATCTGCTGAGCAGCAAAGAAAGAGGACGAGGAACTACCTGGTCTAACAGTTATACACCTGAAGGGGAATGTGATTGGTTATCTAATACAGGTGCGGGGTTATCAGACCATCAAGTTTTTTCTTCTTTTTGTTAGTTAAACTTGTTCAAGCTTTGCTGCTGAGAAGTAAAGTTGGAGATTTACTGCATAATTTGAGCCTCCGGGTCTTGACATAAAATTGTAAACTGTGCTGTCAAATCCACTACCGCTGGTTTTTAAAATAGCGGGGCTAATAGAATCGAACCCAAAATCTAGTGATCGATTTGTTACCTACAAAATAATATAGCCACCTGAATGCTAATTTTACTATATTACATGTTCAATAAGCAATATAATTTTCTCTGCTGTCACTATTAGCAATTTCTACTTGTTCTGCATTTTCATTGTTATTATTTTTATGGACAGCTACAAAGGTTTACCAAGCTTGATACAAGTTCCTCAACCCTTTCACATGTCAATGTATTTATTGGTTTGATGTGAGCATTTCCAAACATAGGCTGGTTTCTTCACATACTTTGGATGATGAAGAGAGTAGGTGAGAAGTACATTTTCCACATCAAGCACTGAGAGTATTGCCTGTTGTTTGTAATCCAGTAATATTTAGTAGCAATGGTATCATCATCTACATTTCTGTCTTTGAATGTTTGATCCAATAGAATTGCAGTAGTATGAAATGACCTTCAACAACATTTTTCTAATCTCTTAATGCAGTCTTTTACTTCATTTTGCACTTGTAAGCAGCAATCAATGTACATTCAGTAACACTTTTGATTTCATCATAGCCAATTGGTAAGGAATTTCTGACAAGATGTCTGATTCAGACTTTGGCTTTAGAATAATTATGTATTTATTCAGTTAAATACTGAAGACATCCTCACCAAGTATATGATTTCTTACATTTCTGAGCACTTTATGATCCTCAATTATCACTGTTTCTTGAAGAGCTTCTTTGTTTTTTCAGTATACTTTAAAAGGCAATTACCACTCCACCTCACAGAGTTTACTACAGAGGTCCAATGTCACAACTTACTTTTCTGCATTCCTTTCTTGTTGCTTCTTCTTAAAGACTGCAGCTACAATCTCTGCATCTTTTATATGTCGCAACTTCATTTACTCTTCTATTGATTTTTTGTGATTGATTAATGAAGTCATTGAGGCTTATGAAGATGAATTTTAGTCATTCTGGAACAACCCAACTGTACCAGATGGGGAAATAAATATTTCTAAAATTCCCATTCAAAAATTGGGGCTTTCAACCCACTGAATGTTAAAGAGTTAGTAACATTTAAAATGTAAAAAAATTGTTGTAGTGTTTATTCCCCTGAGTAAAACAAGGGTGTTTAATTAAAATGTTATCACAGCTCAAAATCTTAATTTTTTAGGTCCAGCATCACAGTGGACTGACCTTGTACAGTAGCGCTGGTGTAGCAACAGCACCACTGTAACATTTAAGGCCACTGTGATATTGCACCTAAAAAATGCAAGTTTGAGCTGTGATAACAGTTGAATAAAACATCTTTCAGCAGTGGGAGTACTCTTATTTTACTTAGGGTGATAAACTCTAAAACATATTATTTTACATCTTAAATATTACTATCACTTTAAAATAATTCTTATGCATATTTATAGTCTTCTTGAAAGAGTAGGCAATAGAATGACAAAAATGTCATATGCATATTGCTCTTTATACTAAAAATTCAAATATATATAAGACACAAGTCAATTATATTATACATTGTACCATAAAGCTTTTGAACACTTTAAAGAACATATCTCTTTTTCTTTACATGCAAGATCTTCAACATTTCTGACAATAGCACACAGATTATTTAACCCTTTGAGTGCCAGAGTGGTACGCAAAGGTTTAACTGATACAAGCACTTTCCTTAATGCTAATGCTCAATGAGATAGTCAGATCTCATGATTTATAAGAACAGATATAAACCAGAGTGTTCAATTCCTGGCCTTGTATGTATCACTAAATCATATAATTCACCAGTATACTCTAATATTAGAAATCTGTAACATTATAGAATACTCTTCCCACATAGCATACCAAAATGGACATATTACAGACAGGTACATTATGGTCTCTAACTGAGATACACATTATGACCTAGAGAAATAATGTATAAAAATGTTGCTCCATCTAATCTTTGCCTGTATATGTCATTTTCTCAAAACAGGTAACAATAAAAAGTATTTTCAAGAATACTGGGATTATTAAGATTTTCCAAAACAGCAACATATGCAACTCTAGGGCCCTAAGGTAAGGCTGATCTTCATAAAAACATCTTGTGAGTACTAGGTAATAGACCTCTTTTTTAGATAGAGAAAGTACATTATTCATTAAAATTTTACAAGATGTGATATAACTTAGTAAAGCCTGAAATTGTGATGAAAACAAATTCTTTACTCACACCTGTGTCACCCCCTGCCCATGCTGGAATAAATGGCTTTGTATGCTAAGATAAAATACATTGGGTGAGATATGCCCTCACAAGAGAAACCTTCACTGCCTTGCAATATATTAGTGTTTGTGTGTCTTTTTGTTTCTTTTATTTATGCACGGCAACACGGTGCCACTAATGCTAGTGTCTTATAAAAAGGAGGTTTAAATATAGTAAATCCATTGTTTTTTGTGATATAATTTTTTCAATACGTTTAAAAAAAAAAATTGAGTTTACAATGTTGCGTAATTGAAAAGGCTGATATCAGAAAGTCGGGAGAATCAAAACACCGACATTCTGATGTTGCATGGTTAAGGGTCGCATACATATCTATAATAAGTATGTTTGGCTACCTCTTCGGTGCTCATAGTCTTAAATGATAATTATAACACATTGGATACCTGAGAGCATAAGAGCGTGACACATGCCCAGTGGTCTATATAATACAGCTAAGATACCCACACAGAATACTCACAAAATCATCCAGGAAAGGACCCACCACTTCCTTGACCTCGACAAGAGGTACTCGCATAAGAATAATAATGTTGTGGCACATGTAAGAAAGAAGAGCATGCCCCAGCCTCTAGGCTTGTCCAGTACAGCGGATTGCAAAGTAAACGCCTCTTTTTACAGAAGCTTGGTGTCTGGGCCACTTCCCTACAACCCGCTGCCCTGGACAAGCTAGGAGAGTGGGCCATGCTGATATTCCTTACATGTGCCAGAGAATTATTATTTTTATGTGAGTACCTCTTGCTGAGGGCAAAGAAGTGGTGAGTTCCTTCCTGGACCTGATCCTCTGAGTATTCTGTGTGGGTATCTTAGCTGTATTAAGTAGACCACAGGGCATGTGTATAACTCAAAGGGTTAAAGGCAAAAGTGATGCGCTCTTACAATCTCAGGTATCCAGTGTGTTATAATTATCATTTAAGAATTGCAACCCACTGCCCTGGACAAGCTAGGAGGATGGGCCATGCTCTTCTTCCTTACGTGTTCCACAACATTATTATTCTTATGTGAGTACCTCTTGCCGAGGGCAAGGAAGTGGTAGATTCCTTCCTGGACCTGATCCTGTGAGTATTCTGTGTGGGTATCTTAGATGTATGAAATAGACCACTGGGCATGTGTATAACTCAAAAGGTTAAAGGCAAAAGTGGCTCTCTTATGCTCTCGGGTATCCAAAGTGTTATAATTATAATTTAAGACTATGAGCACCAAAGAGGTAGCCTAGCATACTTATTATCGATATTACGCGACATTTAACCATGTGACATCAGAATGTCTGTGTTTTGATTCTCTTGACATTCTGATATTGGCCTTTTAATTTAAGCAACATTTTAAACTTGCTTTTTTTTATGGTTGCCTTATAGATGGCGATATGTCAATAGGATCCATTTCAGTACTATCCAGGTATATATTTTTGGAGTAAATAAGAAATAGTGGGGGAGAATCACTAAACAGTGATAAAGAGATGATAAAGTGGAGATGACTTCTCCAGTTCATATCTTATTCTGTGGAGCCTATGCAATAAGATCACCTCTTTATAACCACCTAGTGTATCTCCCCCATTATCTCTTATTTACTCCAAAAATATATACCTGGGTAGTATTAAAATACCAAAAAATTTTACACAAAAAACAATGGATTTACTATATTTAAACCTCCTTTTTATAAGGCAGTAGCAATAGCAGCACTGCATTGCCATGCAGAAATAAACAAATGAATATACACACTAGTATATTACAAGGCAGTGAAAGTTTCTCTTGTGAGGGCAAAAGGGGTATTGAAATGCATGGAAGCACATACTAGCACAATAGAGGAACATTTAGATACTATAAATCAAGTGAATGGCAGGTGGTGTCAAAGACCGTGCAAAGCAATGTGCTGGACTCTTCCCTGACACTGATTATAGTTTAAAAGATCAAGAAAAGTGTAGCAGGAGACTGATTTAGTAAAAATGATACCTTTATTGGCTAACTAAGTGGGTCTGGGAAGCAAGCTGTAAAGACAGATTGCAGTGCAGTGACTGAAAGCACAGATCATCTGTCCCAAACATGCCACTGATCCTTTTGCTGTGGCTGTCAAGTGCAGAGATAGTCACTAGAGAGATGAGCTGCAGGAACTCACAGACATCATGTAAAGGCAAGGCTTGGCTACTCACTCGCCTAAACAGATCGCTGTTCCTTTAGAGTGGTGCAGAGTAGAATCAGTTGCTTCCTCATGCCCATCTCAACTCAGGGCTTTCCTTCCACGGACTGAAGGGGAAGGGCTACACAGTACTACAGCCCAAGACTTTTCACCTCTCTTCCTGATAATCTGTGTGTGCTGTCTGTAACGGTTCACTTTTGAAATGTTGCACGCTGCATCGCGCATCTTAAAATGTTGCAATTGTTTGGTCATGTCAATGCGAATGAAGCATTCCCAAAGTCACAAGTTAAAGAGTTGCAAATTAAACATGTTGTCTTGCACAACATGTCACCTTCTATATGTCACCTGCATCAAAATGTCGATCACATGTTGAAGTTAGGCGCATGTAAGGATGCAATAAGGGGCGCATTAAGGATGCAATAGGGTGCATTCAGAGTGAAATAAGGGCGCAGTAAGTACAAATAACAAAAACTAGTAAAGTTATGTAGCAATCTTTATTGGTAACAAAAAGCATTTACAATAAAATACAAACATCTTTACAATCAACTACAAAAATTAGTAATCTTAATTGGAAAGAAAATTTTCATACAACATAACAAATGACAGTGGATATGTATATGTATGTATGTTCAACAATATAACCACACATTTATTGTAGCACTCTTTATTGAAAACAAACAATACTATATAATAATTCGCTAAATCGTGTGTAACGCCACGACATGCGCAGTAGACACTGCTGTGCGTGCTGCAGTCATGTGCAGTAGAGACTGCCCGCGCCGCGGCTGATACAGAGCTGGGCACAGGCAGTCTCTACTGCGCGTAACTGCCCCGCGACCGGGTGGCAGTGGCACTGTGGCCCGTGTAACGGGCTGTTCAACTAGTTTTTAATACAACATAACATAACATAACAAGCATATTTTAATTTATGAAGTCTTTCTATTAAAATGCTAATTTTCTGACACAGTTCTAAGGTAGTCAGACAACTGTGTGCTTGCCTAGTTTGTAATAATTACTTTCAATCTTCTTGCATTCTCTCTATACATTTTTCTAGCTCAGGGTGGCTCCTATCCTGCAGCATACTGTTCCAAATTTAATTTTGTAAAACTTTGTTTCTTTTTTAATCCATTAATAAAGTTCCAAATACTTAGAAGATGGCTGAATCCTCTATGCCACTCTTCTACAGAGTTGTTTGTTTTAGGCAGGTCATTTAAAACTGAATGGAAAGCGTTCCAGAGGGCAACATCAAACGCTGGTTTGCTTCTATTATTTCTTCTTCCAGATCTGCCGATCCAAGTGTCCTCAAAATAATTCCGAACAAATTGTAGTTCATCGACATTTTCAATAAAAAAGGTAGAGTCCATTAGGGTTTCAAAAGTCTCTTCCACATCCTGTGGTGATACAAAAGCAAGTGCAAGCAGGTTCCATACTTGCAGTGCATACTCACCATTCTCCATGTATTTTTTGGCCATATCCGGTAATTGTTGCATTGTTATGTAGATTTTGACACAGCTGCGACACTTTCTTCTTTTAATCCTTTCTTCTTTTAATCCAATGTTAATATATTTTTACCCACTTTTTTTTCACCATGAGATAAGATATTAGATTACAACAGTAAATCTTACATTGTTTGTTGAAACTTCACCAGATGTATGTCTACATTAGTGTGTGCAAATAAAATACTTTGCTCTATACTCTACTTTTCTGCTTCTCTATCTCAGTTTCAGCATGATAGCATTTTACCCTTGATGTGGCATGATAAAATAATGACTAACACATAATGAATAAGAATATAACAACATTTATTTTACTCAGGGAAAATAAGGGACCTTAATTTTTTCAGCTCCCTATTTATGTAGTGCACCTTCCTCTCCAGATTAAGGAAGGCCCTCTGCAGTGCTTCCTGGGAAGGGCACTGGGGAGGTTGAAGGGAAAAGGTGGTGGGTTCTTCTGGCAAATCTAGAATGCAAAATGGAAATAGTTGAATAGCAATCCATGTCAAGATACACATTATAAACATAAGCAGTGCACATAGAAACATACACGCACAACCCCAATACACACATACACTTACAAACCCAATACACACATGCACTCACATACTCAATACTCACATACACTCACAAACCCAATACACACATACACTCACAAACCCAATATACACATATACTATACAATATACGCAGTACACATTTGGAAAGATGTAAAATAATTTTCTTCCAGTTTTTTAATTGTCCTTTTAGTGACCATTTTTTAAAATAATCAAAGACTAATGTTTAACAGTTTCTCCAATGTGAGGGTGTGTATTTAGTGAAATATGAAAGTGCGACTCCAAGCAAGAAAGAAAATGTGCATACTAATTACAGGATGGGTGTGTTATCCAGTAACTGCATTTTTTACATGTGTTAAATATAGTCCTTTTGAAAAACAAACCTTTTAAAAAATTAAATTAAGGCAACAATAGTGCTATAATTATAAGGGCTCAATAAGAACGAATACTGGTGCAATAAGGATGCAATAAAGGAAAAGGGTGCTATAAGGACACAGGGTGCAATAATGACACTACAAGGACGCAATAAGGGCGCATTAACAGAGCAAATGTGACGTTATACACATTCCAAAAGGAAGGTGCTGTAGTGCAATGTAATTACATTTAGTAATTACATTTGAAGATGGGATGTTTTGAAAGAATGTAAAGTTATGACTTGTACAGAAACTCATAGGACACAATACCCAATATGCAAAGTAATTCCATCTAGTAATTACATTTGCTACATGCCGTAATAAGATAAAATATAGTAGTGAAAAATATTAGCAAGTTATGTGTTTGGTAGTGCGCACAGTATTGTGCTTAATTTTTACAGGATACCCAGTATATTACTTAACCTCTTGAGTGCCAGAAAAGTACACAACACATTGGATACTTACAAGGAGGAAAGGGTTAAAATGCTGCTGCAGAGGGCCTTCTTTGTGTGCATGCTACAAATTAAGTGGTACAAAAAGGTTACCAATACATAGTAGTTGGCAGTCATTTGTGAGCTACAATTTAAAGGCATACAATGGTACTTATAAGGAGGAGGAGTTGGAGCAGGCCTAGAGAGCCTTCTGGATTCTGTGCGGCCTATAAATATATTGATAAAAATATGTCAATATGTGTACTGTAATTCCTAATTGGTGTGTACTCCATACTTGGCATAAAAATACTTACTTGTGGTCCGAGCTTACAGCATTGTGTATGAAAGTGATTGGATTGTGCTATATTCCCTCGACCTGCGTGAGCAGGTGGGGCGGACTGTTAGCAAACCTGAAATGCGGCAAAAAGGCAGACATAAATATCTTTATTGAACATTTGACAATGAAGTACATGGAGTAGTCATTTTAATAGAGATCGTTGTGCAATTTTCATTACGAGCACCAGTTTGGGTACATATCTTGAAAAGCAACTAGACTTCCACCAGCCTAATCTTTGTATTATGTATGGAGGAACTTGTTGCTTGGAAGCTGTTGTGGCAGCCCCTATTCAAAAGGAATGACCTGAGTAAAGAGAAGCATCTGGACCCAGCCAGGATAGAAGCCAACGGATGTGCTGTATGAATACCGGGGTGGTCAGTGGTTTCCCATTCATGGGCAATAGTGGGAAACTAGTTGGTTTGTTGTGCAGTAGAGATAGAAGTGATTGAAGGGCCATAACCAGACACCATGCGTCATGAGTGGCGTGGTAAGTAATGTGCATGCCTTGTGCTAGTTGATCTGTCTTTGAGTGGTTAAGAAAAATTGTGAAAGAGTTGTTAGAGAAAGAAATATGACCCAAGTTCAAGGATCACAAATGTATCCCCGAAACTGTGAATTCACTGGGTCTAAGAAAACTGAAGAAAGCTAAGTGAATAGTTGCTAAAATGACATGATTAGTGAGAATGTCAAAAGGTTGTGTTAGCAAAAGATTGGCCAGTTCCTAGAAGAGTGTACCGTCTATAGGAAGGCATTGGTTCTGAGACGGAATACCAGATTTGGCCAGCCCCCTCAGAAAAAGTTTGGTTTTGTAAAATGAAAAGATGGAAATGGGTGAAGTGGTAAGTAAATTTAGGTGGTGTTGGATCCCGGCCAGGTATAGTTTAATGGTTGTTAATGTTAACTTCAGGTCAGTAGAACAAAAATAAGCAAACGCTAAAATATTAGAGATACTATAAGGTTGATTAGATTTGAATGAAATGTTGAATTTATTGAAAATATTCCAAGCTCTGGAGTAATTCCTGACCGTGTTGGGGGCAATGACTTTGTTAATGAATTCTTCTGACTTCCTAACATGGTGATTCAAGGCATGATGAGTTCTGGGAAGGTTAGAAGCGATCGTCTGTGAAAAGTAGTTTGTGGATGAAGTTGGAAGAATTTGAAACGAGAAAGGAGGTCAGCTGCTTTATTTTGTTGGCCTGTTATGATGTGATATGGAATTTGAATTTGAGGGAAAGGAAGACTAGTTTTCTTAGGAACATCATGATGTAGCTGAGTGAGAGCTTGGTTATCTGTATAAAGTTGAATTTGGTGTCCGAACCATTCGTGACCCCATAATGAAACTGCAGCCACCATAGGGTATAACTCAAACATAGTGTATGTATCACAAAATTTAGGGATGTCTGACACTTTGATTGGCCATTCTTCAGTGAACCACTCATTGGCTAAAATGGCAGCAAAACTGTGACTAGCCGAAGCGTCAGTAAAAATTTGTTTGATGTTGTCGAAGACTTTATTTGCCATGATAACTGCAGTGACAGGCAAACTTCGGCCTGCATTGAGCACTGCAAGGCCAGAGAGCAAGACGTTGTATGTCACTCATGTATTTTTTTAGCTTTCTGTGTGATCAGACTAAACCTCTTGTCTGACTTAAAACTGTTTTACTTCCTGCATGGAAAAGAAGCACAGTTCTTGGTCAGACACATGGAAACAGCTTGTGCAAGAAGGGAGCTGAATAAAGTGTGTGACATGTAGAGAGGAGATGGGAGGAGACTTGAAGCTGCTGCCAAGAGGGCCAAAAATCAGAAAGGTGATGCGGATGAGTCCATGAGATCTGCGGAGAATAGGAGAGTAAGTGGATGCAATACAGACAAAAAGCACTTGATGAGTGAAAACCTTATAAACCCTTTTTAGTTCATGTGGTATCCAGAGAAGTGTGCTGGACACCCGTTTGGCACTGAAAGTGTTAATAGAGGGACAATGTGTGGTTACGCACCCAGCCTCCTCCTCAACCAGTCAGTGTTCAATTGCCACGTCCCCTGACAACAACCCAGAAACAGACAGACAGTCAGACAGACAGACAGGCAGATAGATAGATAGATAGATAGATAGATAGATAGATAGATAGATAGATAAATGCAAAATTTCTAAGGACAGTGAATTTTACAACCCATCAACATCTCATTGTCATGGTTCTCAGACTGGCAGTTCACCTGCACAAACCTTCAGGGACTATCTGCAGATGACCTACTAGTCATTTGGCTACCTGGATGCATTTGCTGTTGCTATTGAGCTGTTTCTCTCCAGAATTCTCAGCTTGATTTTGTTCCAGTTTTTGACCTGCCGTCATTTGAATTTCTGGTACCTTGCTTGGCTCCTGACTTCTGGTACCTGACACAACTTGCCTGACCTTCATTCTCATCTGCTCCCATTTTTTAGTTGAAGACAAAAGCTGCCAACTGCAGTGATCAATTTTTCATCTGCTGTGAGATTGCCAGGCCAGACTTTCCATCATAAACCACCAGTTCTGGGGATCTGTGTATCATATGTTGTGAGATTGCAAAGTCAGACCTTCCTGTGATCTTTAACAAGGATCCTACAACTTACCAGTGCTCCTTGGGGTTACTCAGTTCATTAGGGAGTCCATCCTAATCTGGCCCCAGCTCAACTGGCACTGGATGTCTGGCTTTATGGCCAGCACCTTTACTTTTCAGTTTCAGCTGCAGGAAGAACACCCCAGTAGCTGTCAGTGCTCTCTATATACACACTAAATTCATAACTCTCAAGAATCATCTCCAAAGGCAGGATCTAGTATCTGCAACCTGCAACTGTGACAAAATGAGCCACTACATGGATCCTGCAGACATCTTATATTTGCTCTAGTGTCAAAACCTTCATGAACAAGTACTCCCCTCTCAGGCTACTCAATTACAAAGTCTGGAGCGTAAGCTGGATCTCATCATTGAGATGCCCCAAATCCTCTCATGTACTAGCTGCTTTGGCTCCAAGTGCATCGACTCTTCTGTCTTGTACATCTATACATGTTGCTGAAGGTGAACTTCCTAGATTCTCCTTTCTGAAAGCTTCTTTGGCTGTGCCAAGAATGCAAGGGATTTCTTCTATCAGATTGTGATGATTTCATATCTGTTTTTCATTTAGCTTTCAACCAACCTGGCAAAAAGTCTACAGCAGAGGCTTCTCGCCTAGAATTGTGACCAGGGATCCAGTCTGTCAGTCAATATGCAATTGTCCTGTGAGATGGACTGGAATGGTAGAGCATTAAAAGCAGCATCTAGAAGTGGGCTTAATATATGGCTAAAAGATGATTTGACCTGCTGAGATATTGCTGTAGAATTGAAGGAGCTGATTGCTGTCTGCTTAGATCTAGACCAAGCAATGCAAGAAAGATATCAATCTAGAAGAGGTTGGTGGACCCAGCCTTACCCACAACAATCAGAGAATGACACCCGGTTGGTCCCTAATGAACCCATGGAGGCCGAGGAGTCATGGGGATTTTCCAGATTATCAGAGGCAGGGAAAGGAAGAAGGCACTCCCTTAGCCTATGTATCTTGTGGGTTAAAAGGGCATTTAACATACCAACACCCAACTAGTCTGGGAGAGAAAGTGGAGGCACTTTCTCATGTACTACATCTCTGTCAGTTTCCAATTCCATTTGCCTGCTTGTTACCATGAAATTAAGCTGGTCTACAGGGAAGGCCCCTACTAAAGCCTTCATTGATTCTGGAGCCTCAAGAATTGTTGCTGGTGCCTCCTGGGTCATTCATTGTCAATTCCTCTCAGAATGAAGTCTGTTCCTTTGTTTGTGTCCACTTCTGACAGCAGCCTTCTAGGGCCAGGATTTGTTTCTCAGGAAATCTGCACTTTAAAATTGATTATTGATGTTCTCAATTCTTAAACATAATCTTGTTATTGACTGATCCTTGGAAGCCCTCCTTGGATTACGGAGCCAAATCACCTAAGTTTAACATTCTTTCATTCTATCAAGGATATCTTGATGTTTCTTCTAAAAAGCAGTCTGAAATATTGCTTCCCCATCGCCACAACTACTGCCCTATTGACCTTCTGCTGGAACCAGCCCCACTTCCAGAATGTATTCAAGAGAATCTGACCATCCATGTAACCAGCAGGGGCAGGGTTCTTCTTCATCAAGAAAAAAAGACAGTTCTGTACACCCCTGAATTGATTACTGGGCTCTAAATAAAAATACCATCAAGAATAGGTACCCTCTAATGCTGATTCCTGATTTTTAGACCGTATACAAAGAGCCACGGTCTTTACAAAATTAGATCAATGAGGGGCCTATAATTTGTTTCAGATCAAGGGGGTGGTCCATGGAAGGCTACGTTTTACACCAGATCTGGGCATTAAATGATATGATATGATACCCTTTGGGCCTTGAAATTCCAGGTATTCATGAAGGACATCTTCCATGATTAGTACTTTCCTTTGTGATTGTCTGATTGGATAACCTTTGGATGTTTCCTCATCCATGGAGCGGCATCGTAAACATGTTAGTCTTGCTCTTCAGCATCTTCAGGATAACCATCTATATGCCAAGAGAGACAAATGCAAGTTTGCTTTTAAAAAACATTGCAAAAATATGATATTTAATTCCATGCTTTAGCACTAAGATACTTTTTTCTGGGTGCAAAGTCCCTTAACGCATCTTAAAAATGCTGACAGGAATTGAACCTGAGACAAAGCATAAAAACAACCTGTCACCAGTGGATATATTGATATGAGGCCCTGGAATCCATTTTGAACAGACACTGGCCATATAAAAGCCAATCTCTGTTCAAAATTCCCGCATGGCCCGATAGGTATGGGGGTGGCTGTTTTATTATACATTCCTGTTGCAGCCAGTGGAGGCAGCGGTAGTGGAGACATCTTAACCCTTGTAAGGCATTTGATTAATGAACGAAGCAAATGCCTTCCTCTTTGTTTTATTGGAATGTCAGCATTTTATTTTTAAAGCAGATGTTTCACTTATTATAAAGTCGCCCTCCAGTAATGAATCATATGGCAACTAGCTTTATAATGCTTCTATTACCTCTCAGTTTTTGACAATATTGAAGGATTTCATCTGGAGAGAGAATTACATCTGGATTACACTATATGTGACCTCACTTTATTCAAATATCCCGCATTCAGGAGGCCTAGAGGCAGTGAAATTCTTTCTGAATAAAGATCCGTTGATGCCCCTAAAACAGAGTAATTTCCTTGTAGAGGCAATTAATTTTATACTTACCCATAATTATTGTGTGTTCAATGATCAATTTTATTTGCAGACAAAGGGTACTGCGATGTGTACCAGATTCGCACCCAGTTATGCTAATTTATTTTTAGGTTATTTAGAATCTCAACTGATATATGACAGTTGTCCATTTGGCGCGAATCTGGTACTGTACCGCAGATACATTGATGACATTTTTATAGTGTGGAAAGGGAGTCCAACTCTTGTTCCGGAATTTGTAAAATATCTCAATAATAACAGATGGAACATGGAGTTCACTAGTTCTATTGAAAAAACACAGATACAATTTCTTGATTTGGACCTTTTGGGTACTAGTAACCTCCCAGTTTGTACCAGAACATATTTTAAAAAAGTAGATGCTAATAGTTATCTAGATTACAAAAGCTGCCACTATAGACCATGGTTAAACAATGTGCCTTATGGACAGTTTAAAAGGATTAGGAGGAACTGTACATATGAGAAAGACTATGAGGTCCAATCCGAAACTTTAAAGAGGAGATTCAGAGAGAAAAGATATCCCAAGCAGCTTATAGAAGATTCATATGTCAGGGCAAAAAATCCTGATACAGGTCTTAAGATGAGAGAAAAGGAAGTAAATGGAGAACATTTTCCGAATTTCATTACAAATTTCAATATAAAGGTTAATGAGATAAGGAAAATATTCATTAAACACTGAAATATTTTAAGGGAAGATCCCCTTTTGAAAAAATCTATCCCATCAAGACCAAAAATCACATTTAGAAGAGCTAAAACTTTTTAAAAAAAATATTTTAGCTCCAAGTAAATTGCGAAATAAAGCTAAAGTTGATCAAGATAAAGATGTACCAGGTTTTAATAATTCAAGTCATAGTAGGAGTGAAAAAAATAAATATGCCAGGATAGATATAAGTAGAAACAAAATGAAGGTAGTATTGTACAGAGATAATTCAATTAAAGAAAATGGGGTGTATAAATGCAGGGCACAAAGATGCATAACCTGCTCCATTTTGCTACCAGAAGTGAAGAGTTTTTCTTCAATAATAACCAGTGAGGTTTTTAAAATTGACAGTGTTTTGAATTGTTACACTAGAAACATTATATATTTACTAAACTGCCCGTGTAACTTACAATATGTGGGCAGAACGACCCAAAGTTTTAAGGCGAGGGTAACCCAACATAGGTACAATATAAGAAGGGGCCATTTGTTACACAGCGTCTCAAGACATTTTAAGCATTTTCATAATCAAGATACAAAGGGATTATGCATTTTTCCTATAGAACAAGTTGTATCTCTAAGAGGTCAAGATATTACTAAAAAATTAACTATGAGAGAATCCTATTGGATCTTTAGATTATACACCATGGCTCCAAGGGGTCTAAATGAGGCGTGTGATGTAGCCTGGTAAAAAACTTCCACCTTTTTTTTTTTTTTTAATACATTATTAGTATAATATATATGCCTATTTAATATATTTTGTTAAATATAAAGTTCATTTAATATAGTTCAATTCAAATCACTTTCATAATTAAGAAATTAATTATGTTTATATTCTATCATTTTATAGCATTAATTATAATGTATTAATAAAACACACTTATTTCAATAATTATAGTATACACAATATTACTATTATATCACATATTCTTTTATTATCTTTTAAAACACTCACATAGGTATTTTTTATGTTCAATACAGCTCATTAACTGTTTATTTGTAGAATTAGGTTGGACACACTGTTTTTTAGGACACTTCACGTTGATATACTTTTATATGTGTAGGTTCGCTATTTACCTGGGCAATTTTATTTTGGCTATTTTTCGACATGCATCACGTGATGTGTGAACCACATGAGAGTATGAGTCCCCGGTGAAGCACACCATGTTGGTGTGTGAGCCGCAAGAGGACTTCCTTTCTTTGTGGAGCGCATCACGTGATGTCTGAAACGCACGAAGAGTGTATGAGATGTTTACTATATCGTTGAAACGCATCACGTGACTTTTGAAACGCATGAGAAGTGTACGAGATGCTAACCACATTTAAATATAGTAATATATCCAATAAATATTGACCGATTCTAACATGTACTGGTTTGGAAGCTTCATCCTTATGTAAAAGCATTGTATTTCAAAAAACACATAAGGGTTAATATATCTGATATGCTAATGAGTTCAGCACGCCCATTAAGGGCGTGACAAAATTGAAATATACAATTTATAAGTTTTATTTCTATTAAATTTTTCTTTATATATTGTGCCTATGATGGTTTATCATTACCTTTATAAATCAGATTATTAAGATTACATTACATTACACTGAAAACTGAAGTTTAACCCTTTCACGGATGGATAATATTGAAAGCATTTTTTATATTTTTTATTAACATTGATTTAGTATAAATTACTTATTTACATAAGATTTATTTACCTATATATATAGAGTTATGATTTTATGTGTACTTTGGTTTCTAAGCAACAATAATCTTAACACTGTTCAATAGTGGAGAGGGCTATATGGAATAAAACATATTGTTTGTATTAGGATAATAACAGGGTTATTGGGGAGAGATGTATTGGATAACATATTATTGATAATTTATCATTTATATATGTGTATTTATCGATGTATTGTAACCCTGAGGTCAGTTGGTGACCTTGAGAGAGGTCATCCAATGACAATCAGGGAGGGAAATTTTAAATCTGAAAAACATGGCTGCTCTGTTTGTTTGTATTTGATCTATTGTTGATAATTAGTTGGTTTGAAAAAGCAGTCTTGAACTGTGAAACGTTGCCAAAATTTGATTTATTTAATATCAACAATAAGTTTGTTATGTTTTTAAATAAATAGAAATTTTAATTCAGAGCAGCTTCATCATCATTATATATATATAAATGTTCCCCTTACACCCTGGATGATTTCCTGCTGTTCCAGTTTATCTCACCATTGGAAACTCTGCGTGGGGACAGATTAAATATTCCCCACAAGCTCTGTGGCTGGTTTGGGCATAAGCCAAAGTAACCAGCATCTATCTCTTGTGAGTACAATATATCTTTCCTTGGCTATACTATTTTTAGTAATACTCTTACAGGCACTATTGGACGCCCTCTGTTTTTTGTCTGTGTTTTCTACCTCTCAGGAGTGCCAGATTCTAAACTAATCCTTAATCTTCAGAGACCAGAAGACAGGCATCAGCACAAACATCTTGTCTTAGAGATGTCTGCAATCCTCCTCTGATGATGCAGGCAGACAGAGGGCACTAACCTGGCCGTAAGTCTCCAAAGATTAAGAATCCTTTTAGAATCTGGCACTTCTGAAAGGTAATAGAAGTATTATGAAGCTAATTGCCATATGTTTAATTATTGGAGGGTGACTTTATACTAAGTGAAAGCTCCGCTTTAAAATATGCCAGTCTGCATCATTCCCTTAGAGTGCTGGAGGGATACCCCTCCAGCACTGAAAGGGTTAAGTCAGGCATAGTTGTGTGGCATTTTTTTCTTGTATTGACATTTTTCTCATTTTAAACTACAGATTGGAAAGAAGAGAGAAGATGGAAGATTACAGAAACAAGAAGGAGAAGATTAAAGAAGAAGACAGACAGTGGATGACAGGTTAGTGTTACATAGATATGGGTTTTAGGCTATGTTATGGGAAGTGTTGTTGCACTTTATTGTTAGAGGTAGTGTAGGGTTAGTGTTTGAGAGGGTGACTGTTTGAGCTAACAGCTGTTGCTTGACAGTGTGTCAGGCACCAATCATTAGTTCTTTTCCTATAATGTTCCCAATACTCACGTTATTTAGCAAGGGCTATGGAAACTTAAAACACAAGAAGGACAAGTCGGTTTCTGTGGCCCAACGTTCATTGTGGTTTCAGTTGGTAGAATAATTGAATAATTACTTAGCCATTTATTTTTGTCAAACAGTAGCCAATTTAGCTGTACTGCAAGTTTTACCATTCTTTATTGAATTGAAGTCTGTATCCCTACATTCTCTTCCAACCAACCATTGATTACAGGTTTGAAATAATCCACATATATGATCAGGAAAGCCACTTTACGAATGTCACAGGGATACCATAATTCTTCATGTGCATAAAAAGTCAGGTCTATGTGATAAAGTTAACTAAATCTTTTACTAACATTGCTTTAAAACCTTTGTAGAATCCTGCAGCCAGTCCATCACTGCTAGGAGATCTTTTTCTATTCAAATAGGTTATATCATTAGTAACTTCTTGTTCTGTAATTGAAGCTATCAATGGTCAAGGTTTTGTGGATGAAAGACATGGTAGTTGGAATTTTGACAAAAAAAAAATCCATAAAGCCTTTTACTCAATATAACTTTTTTATACAGAAATGCATAATTTTGCATCACACAATATAACATAACATGCCTTCAGAAGATGTGTGCACATTCCCATCTAAATCATGCAAGCTGGTCATTTATATTTTCTCCTTAAGAGACTTTTCCTCCAAAGTCCAGCTCCACATTGCCCCAATGTCCAGCTCCACAATGTCCCCAATGTCAAGCTCTACAATGCCCCAATGTCCAGCTCCTCATTGCCCCCATTGACCCCCAGTATCCACTGCACATTGTCCCCAATGTCCATCTCCACATTGCAGTAATGTCCATTGCCACATTGCCAACAAAATTATCCCCAGTGTCCACCTCCTACCTCCCTGGTGGTCCAGCGGAATGGCAGGAGACTTTGTGTTGCCTTCAACACAGACCTTTATTATCAGCTCAGAACTCCCATGTGGTCCTCTCTCTAGTAATGAAAAGTGCTGGGAGATGATGTAATCTCCCAGGACTCTGCATTACTAGAGTGTCAGGACAGAGAGGGAGCTCAGCTGCGAATAAAGGTCTGTGCTGAAGAAGGCACAGACCTCAGCTTTCGGGCATCAGGCAGGGGGATTGCAGGGGTGGCTGGGCCCCTGGAATGACAGGCCCACTCACAGTTGCTACCTCTTCAACCCCTAATGTTACTCCACTGAATCAAGGCATGACTGTATAGCTATTTTTTTCTTCACAATTCAAATCAATGAAACAAGTCTTCTATATATATATATATAATTATGTATTATCTCATTTATGTTTACAGTTTGGAACTATCAAGCGAATAATAGCACATTCTGTTGTACATTTAATATGCCTTGTACTGAAAATCTTTCAATAAAAATGTATGTTTAAAAAAATAGGTCTTATTTTGAAACGGGTTTCTTCCCGCCATACCTGTATAGTGTAGTAAAAATGAAAAATACATTTTTGATCTTTATATTTAAGGATGCACACAATCTGGTTTGAGGTTAGGACCACAGTGCAGTTGGATGCTTCTGAAACCTTGCTACCAAACAAGACTAGAGTGTGGCACTTGAGTAGAATGATCGGACATAGTGTTGACTGTAAATGAATCATTACTTCAGCTACTAAACAGGTGGTAAAGGTAGTAACCACAAGGCTGAATTTCCAGTACCACCTGAGCCAGAAATGGATAAGGATAGATATATCTTGCTAGGTGAACGGAAGCAGAACATCACATCCAGCCAGATACAAGGTGCAAAAATGGGCAAAGACGTAGCTGGGGGCAAGCCAAGGTTTTGATCTGGATCAATGTCGGTATTCAAGCAAAAGATCAGGAAAGGAAGAACAGGTTGACTAGCAAGGAATCAATCCAAGGGTCTGGTACACTGAAGATAAATCTCAGGAGTCATATCCCAGATCAAAGTACTAAATCTGATTGGTGACTATGTGATCAAATAGGAAAAAGCAGCCAACTACATGCTGGCATTAACCAGAAAACCACACAGTGGTGAAACCAGACTCAATTCCATTAACAAGAGGATTCTAATTCTTCACACATGTAAACACGTGAGTAGAAAAAAATATAAAGATGGAAGTTGCAAGGAGATAAAAGTTATATTATACAATTATTGAATTGTATTCTACTTTCTACATCTTGCAGTTATACTCCAAACTCCTCTTCCACATTAATTTAGCTCTGAACTGTTGACAGCACATCTCACTAGCAAGGATCAAGGACAGATATTGTATAATCTCCACATCTGCTGTTTGCAAAATCAATTGTGTATAAAAATGGTAAATGCGACTTTGTATTTTTCAGCAGGAATAAGTAAAACTTGGATGTTTTAGGTAAAGATGATGATACACTTCAGACAGATTTGCATGTTTTATTAAAGATGTATATTTCATATTATTGATGGACTTTTCACTGAGACTCTCTGTCTACACACTCCTCCATGCAATTATGGTCACCTCCAAACACTAGAAATCTGGAGGTTATAAGAAAAGGTTTTATTGTTATTTATTTATTTGTTAAATATTTATCTTTTCTTTTTGCTCTGTTTTGTGAAATGTATTCATAGCAAGCTGAAACCTACAAACTCAGTATCCATCAGTAAACAGTGACCAGGATACAGAGCATGTTACTGCAGTAAGTTTAGCAGAAGTAAACAGGTTTGCAACCACAGTGTATGGCTAGTGTATGTCTTTTGTCCCAAACACCTCTCTTAATATTCCATTGCATTCCCATTTAGCTGTAGTAAATTCTTCCAAACAACAAAGTCTGGTCTCCTAAAGGAAACAAATATCCAGGGTTATTTTCTCAAGGTATATTAAGCAGTAGCTTAATAGAGGTTATTATATTATTCACAGTCTATCTTTCAATCTACCTGAAGACAGAAAGGGTTACTTGCTGACATTACTCTTGTTGTTCATTTTGTGCCAATAACAAACACCTCTTAAAGGGCACATAGGGTGAATCCATATCCATGGTGATTTTTTCATTTAAAAGATCCATTGTTGAATGCCTGGTTCTAGGGTGACTCAAGATGTCCCTTTCAGGAGACTTCAACTGATAATGGATTATTTCCACTTCTGACCCGGAAAAACAATTTGATGTACTTATGAAAGACCCAGAAATGTGTTTGACCTTTTCTGTCCTAGACCATGGCCCTTTCCTTCAACGGATTTTAAATCTTATTGTTTTCCTTTAGAAACCTGTTGGAAAAAAAAAGAGCATCATCATATTGATATCACATGAGTCTGTCAAGGCCATATCTGGAGGAGGCCTGTGAGAGATCTTAATTTTCTTGTAGTCTTTCAAATACCTCCTGATCTCGAGGGTACATAGTAGTTTTACTT
This sequence comes from Rhinophrynus dorsalis, assembly GCA_037306005.1. Lineage (NCBI taxonomy): Eukaryota > Metazoa > Chordata > Amphibia > Anura > Rhinophrynidae > Rhinophrynus > Rhinophrynus dorsalis. Next base: position 193,586,713 of record CM074722.1, read on the forward strand.
TTGGAACAAGCCAGCTGTTCCACGGGGTAAAATAAATATTTCTAAAAAAATATAATATATAATAAAAAATGGGGCTTTCAACCCACTGAATGCTATAATAATTGTCATATACATTTATTTTCTTCTTGAAAGACTAGGTTATAAATAGAATGGCAAAAAAAAAAATCACAAATATGACCTCACCTTATAATGTACGGTTTTTGATATTTTAACAGTTATCTGAATTTCTCTTTCAGCTATTTCATCTTTCTTCTTCTTTTAAACGTTCCACTGATAATGAAAAGCCATCCCCACTGAAGAAAATTTAAAAAAGAGCATGAGCTGAGAGGGCTAGGAGGGATCTGAGAGCTGACGTCACCAGAGAAGAAGAAAATAAGAAAGAGTTTTGCAATTGCCATAGCAACATAAGAAATGTATTAAACAAGCGAGACTATTTTTATGTGGACAACAGATTTGACAACAAAAAGAGCAACACAGATTTGATTCATTTTCTCCCTTTAACAAGCAACCATACTATCTCAGTTTTGCCCTAGGAGGCACTGCCCCTTTAATACACCCCCTATTTCTCTGCTATAAACTAGTATATGTTACATAGTTACATAGTTACATAGTAATTTAGGTTGAAAAAAGACTTGCGTCCATCCAGTTCAACCCTTTTCCTATTCCTGTTTACCATCGCTGACCCAAAAGAAGGCATCTGACTCCAAATGGCAATCAGATTTCTCCCTGGATCAACAAGCCCTAACTAAATATTAATCCCAATACTAACGTGCATAGCCCTCTATATTATGCTCTTTTAAATAAGTATCCAGGCCCCTTTTAAAGGCATCTAATGTATTTGATAGCACCACCTCCTCCGGAAGTGCATTCCATACCTTTATTGTCCTTACTGTAAAGAAACCCTTCCGCTGTTGTAGATTAAATCTCCTTTCCTCAAGTCTAAGCGGGTGGCCCCTTGTCCTGTGTACTGTTCTGTTAATGAACAGGTCTTTTGAAAGCCCTTTATATGGGCCTTGAACATATTTATATAGTGTTATCATATCCCCTCTAAGACGCCGTTTCTCTAGTGTGTACAAGTTTAACTTTTCTAGTCTCTCTTCATAACTAAAACTTTCCATTCCCCTTACTAGTTTTGTAGCCCTCCTCTGCACTCTCTCTAGTTCCATAATGTCCTTCTTCAGAAAGGGCGCCCAGAATTGAACAGCATATTCTAGGTGGGGTCTTACCATGGACCTGTAAAGAGGCATAATTATATCTTCCTCCCTTGAGTCAATACCCCTTTTAATACATGCCAATATCTTATTGGCCTTTGCAGCTGCCAGCTGGTACTGCATGCTACTGCTAAATCTATTGTCTACCATTACTCCTAAATCCTTTTCATTAGTAGATTTCCCCAGAGAAACACCATTTAAACTATATGTTGCATTTTTATTATTATACCCAAAATGCATAACTTTACACTTGTCTATATTGAATCTCATTTGCCATTTGCCTGCCCAGTTACTCAATTTGTCCAAATCCTCTTGTAATGAAGACACATCGAGTTCAGACTTTATTACCTTACTTAATTTTGTGTCATCGGCAAACACTGATACATGGCTTCCTATGCCCTCTGGGAGGTCATTAATAAACAAATTAAAAAGAAGAGGACCCAGGACAGATCCCTGAGGCACTCCACTTATCACGTTTATCCAACTGGAGAACTTGCCATTTACTACCACTCTTTGCATTCTATCTTTCAGCCAATTTCCAATCCACACACAAACATTTTCCCCTAGTCCTATTTCATTCAATTTGTACAGTAACCTCTTGTGCGGAACTGTATCAAATGCCTTGGCAAAGTCTAAATAGATCACGTCAACCGCCGCTCCCTCATCTATATTATTACTTACTTTTTAATAAAATGCGATCAAGTTAGTTTGACAAGACCTATCTTTCACAAAGCCATGTTGGCTATTGCTAATGATATTCCTGTTCCAGCAGAATTCTTGAATATATTCCCTTAGCAACCTTTCAAACAGCTTCCCTACCACAGATGTCAAGCTTACAGGTCTGTAGTTTCCTGGCTGGGACTTTGATCCCTTTTTAAATATGGGCACCACATCTGCTTTACGCCAATCCATGGGCACCATACCAGAAATAAAAGAATCCCTGAAAATCAGATATATCGGTCTGGCCAGGGTCTGGCTTAGTTCTTTAAGTACCCGTTGGTGTATACCATCTGGCCCCGGAGCTTTGTCTACCTTGACACCATTCAATTGTTTTAACACTTTTTCTTGTGATAGCCAGTCCCATGCTTGCTGTGCCTGTTCTGTAAAAGTAGTTTGCAGATTCTTGTCCAATGGGTGTTCCTTGGTAAAAACAGAAGAAAAGAAATTATTTAAAATATCTGCCTTCTCTCTGTCCCCTTTGACCATCTCACCCGTTTCAGATAACAAGGACCCAACATTATCAGACTTTAATTTTTTGCCATTTATGTATTTAAAGAATTTCTTTGGGTCGCTTTTGCTCTCCTTAGCAATATTTTTTTCATTCTCCAGTCTAGCTAATTTAATAGCCTTTTTACAGGTTTTGTTGACTTTTTTGTATTCTGCAAATGCCTCTGCTGATCCCTCAGCTTTGTAATGTTTAAATGCCGCTTTCTTGTTATTTATGTCATGAATTACTTTACTGGTTAGCCACATTGGTTTTAATTTGCTTCTTTTGTATTTGTTTCCAACAGGGATAAATTTATATGTGTATTTTTGCAATGTTATTTTGAAGGCATTCCACTTACCTTCTGTGTTTTTTCCTGAAAATATTTTATCCCAGTCAACGAGACCAAGAGATGAATTAAACCTGCTAAAGTTGGCCTTTTTAAAATTCAGTGTTTTGGTGGAACTCATATCAACTTGTTTTTTTGAATTAATCTCAAACGATACCATGTTATGGTCACTATTCCCCAAGTGCTCCCTTACTTGGATGTTAGAGATAAGTTCTTCATGGTCAGTTATTACCAAATCCAGACATGCATTCCCTCTGGTTGAGGTCTGCACTAGTTGTGACAAAAAATTGTCATTCAACAAGTTCAGAAACATGCTGCTTTTAGCAGAGTTAGCTGTTCCATTTTTTCCAGTCTATTTCTGGATAATTAAAATCCCCCATAATTATAGTTCTCCCTATTTGGGAAGCCTTTTCTATTTGCATAAATAGCTGTGTTTCTTCAAGGTCACCAATGTTTGGTGGTTTATAACAAATACCCACTAATATTTTCTGGGCAGTTTTACCCCCAGTGACTATTTCAACCCACAGGGATTCCACATGTTCACTACTGTCATCACATATATCTTCCCGCAATTGAGGCAATAATGCTGGTTTGATATACAGACAGACCCCACCACCTCTTTTGCTTGACCTATCTTTTCTAAATAACATGTAGCCCTCTAAATTGATTGACCAATCATGTGTGTCATCCCACCATGTTTCTGTTATGCCTATCAAGTCATAGTTTTCAATTTCAGCTACCAGCTCCAGTTCCCCTATTTTACCAGTTAAACTTCTGGCATTTGCAAGGATACAATTTATGCCACTGCTGTGTTCCATTTGTGATTTAATTTTGATGTGGTTTATAGGCTTCTCCCTATCATCTGTACTAACCCCGCCCCCAGATCCTCCCACCTGGTTATTAACTATAACGCCTTCCCTTTCTATACTATCTATCCCAGTATTTATTGGCCCCTCCCCCCCCTTCCTAGTTTAAAATCTCCTCCAACCGTCTAGTAATCCTCTCCCCAAGCACTTGAGACCCTCTTGAATTCAGGTGCAATCCATCCCTGCTATAGAGATTGTACCCCAAAGCAAAATCAGCCCAGTGCTCTAAAAACCCAAAGCCCTCCTTCTTACACCAAGACTTCAGCCATGCATTGAGCTCCCTAATCTCCCGCTGTCTCTCTGGCGTAGCGCATGGCACAGGTAGTATCTCTGAGAATACTACCTTGGAGGTCCTGTTCCTAATCTTACTGCCTAAATCCCTAAAATTACCTTTTAGGACTCTCCACCTTCCTCTAACTTTGTCATTGGTACCAATATGCACCAAGACAGCTGGATCCTCTCCAGCCCCTCCCAATAATCTGTCCACCCTGTCTGCAACATGCCGAACCCGGGCACCCGGGAGACAGCAAACCATTCGGTTGCTGCGATCAGAGCCACAGATTACCCTATCTGTTCTCCTAATAATGGAGTCCCCTACCACAACAACTTGCCTAGGCTTCACTTTCCTCTGGATCCCCTCTGTGCTAGAGGAGCTGCTCTCCCGGCTGTTAGGGAGAGCAGTCTTCTCCAGCAATTCCACTTCTGGGTTTGCCTCCCCAACATCTTTACTTAAATGAGCAAATTTGTTTGGATGGAAAAACTCAGGACTGGCGTCCCTCTTCCTCTTCCCTCCCCCACTGCAACCACTTCTAACTGTCACCCAGCTATGTGCCTGGTTCCCTTCTAGCTGATCTCCTCCCTCTTTGCTAGGTGACCCAGCTAGACTCTGCTCCGTTAGCAAGAGACTCCTCTCAAGGTTGTCAATGTCTCTCAATGTTGCAATATGACTCTCTAGAGCTCCAATCTGAGCTTCTAGAAGGGCCACTTGCTCACATTTGCTACAGCGGTATGGACCCTGGAACTGCTGTTCCAAGCATGCATACATATGGCATGACGTGCACTGAGTGAGATCTCCAAACTTGCTCATCTTGTATAGTGCAAATGTGAGTTCCTAACAATGTAAGCAATTAATTTACCTGTGTTCCTCTAACTCCTGTGTTGCACCAACTGCACACTTATTTCAGAGCACTTAGGAAAGAGCACGCTCTATTTGTGAGCAAGCTCTGTGAGTCCTGTACCTAGATTTATACAGGCCTACACAGGGGATTGATCACAAACCCCTCCCTTAATTAATTACACACACTCCCACAGAAAGCACAACCCTTTAAACTTTAACCCTTTAACCTTCTTACTGCAGGTTAGAATGTAAACACAAAAACACTTTTTCCAATGCTGGGATGTCCAACTGTTCAATTCAATTAATCCAGAGCACACCAGTTTGTGAGCAAGCTCTGTGAGTCCTGTACCTAGATTTATACAGGCCTACACAGGGGATTGATCACAAACCCCTCCCTTAATTAATTACACACACTCCCACAGAAAAGCACAACACTTTAAACTTTAACCCTTTAACCTTCTTACTGCAGGTTAGAATGTAAACACAAAAACACTTTTTCCAATGCTGGGATGTCCAACTGTTCAATTCAATTAATCCAGAGCACACCAGTTTGTGAGCCCAGAGGTTGTTGAAATTTCCAGGTTTTCTGTAGATCACCATAAAAATATTTTGAATTTTCCCCAGAGTCCTCTCAAGGGAAATAACAGATGTGGTTATCTTGAGGACATTGTGCACACATGTAGCCCTCCTCCCCACATGGATTACATTTCACAGACGCTGAATATGAATGTCCAGTCTGTCCACAATTCTCACAATTTGTATTTGGACCCAAGGCAGCAAGATGTTTTGATCATGATTAAGCGCAGCAGTGCGCGAAACATGTCGATCTAAGAACTTACACGTCTACATCTGAAAGGTGCCCACTAAACAATTTCTCCCGCTGTTCAGTTATGAAACAAGGTATCATTACTTGTTGTATATCACTTTTATTGTTACACTAATAAACATACGATTGTTTTTATTCGCTGCATGGCCTGGATCCATTAAACGTTTTGGTGCACCAGTCTATTATAATAAATTGAGCAAGATGTTCTGCCCAAGGCTGGATTTAAAGTTCAGGCAAATCTAGGCTTTGCAATGTGTTGAAGAAATCTTTAGCATCCAAAGTGGTAAATAATAGCCTGCAAAGGGGTATTTAAAATTGTACAGGAACACTGATATTCCAGTGGCCAAACCCACTACTATTAATGTGAGTATGGCCAGCATATCTGAGATGTCCCTCAAAACTTGTTGTTCTAGGCAGTTCTCTGCTCTGCCTAATAAGAAATCTGGTTCTGCTGAGTCACATTTATAACATCTGCTCAAGGTATTTCAGGGAGCTCTTTCTCTCCCAATCCTAAAACTATATGATTCCGCCTTCCACATATGTGAAAATAATGATGGCACCCTGCCCACACACCGTGTTACATCAAAAATGCATTCCTCGCAGTAAAAAACTGTCCCAGTCTCTCTCTGAAACACACGCACACACACACACAAACACTGACCAACTGGTAGGGACAGGTGAATGTCCCTAACATATTGGTCGGTTACTTAGTGCACTTAAAGGGACACTTATGACCAATATTAACTTTATGTTGTTTTGTAGATTTAAAAGAAATAAATCATGTGGCACAAATCCCATCTCTCAAACCTTTATGGTTTGAGAAATATTCACATTTAAAGTCCCCCTTCTCCTGATGTCAGAGGTATAGCTGACAGCAAGAGATGTGGTTTGGCTGACTCGAGACAGCTCTTCAGCAAGAGCAGAAATAGCGATATTTAAGAAGAACTACTTAATTGCAATGGTCTACAAAGTGTGCTTGTAAACCAGGCACACTTTGTAGACCATTCCAATTAAGTAATTATTTTCAAATATCGCTATTTCGTCTCTGCTGCAGAGCCACCGGCTGGTCCCAGGACAGGGGTCTCCTGCTGTCAGTACAGCGTTGACATCAGGAGAAGGGGAGGGGGGAACTTTAGATGTGGATATCTCTCAAACAGTAAAGGTTTGAAAGATCGGATTTGCGCCACATAATGTATTTTTTTAAAATCTACAAAACAAGATAAAGTTATTATTGGACATTTGTGTCTCTTTAATAAATAGGTCACTCAATGTATATACACACACAAAACTATGTACAACTAAATATATACAAATATGGCATGTTCACTCTGTATAAAGACTCAAAGTTAATGCAGCACAGACTGTTCATTATCACTGTACAGAAACTCAAAGAGTCTTATGTAAAAAATGAAAAAAGTATCAGTTCTGGTTCAAGCCCAATTCACTATAAGGGAGAAAAAAAAATGCTCAAATTTGCCATTGATTTATGTGGGGATTTTTAATGCTAGAGAGGTCTCCAATTTACTACTTCAAAATCGGTTGGTCACATCTCTAGCATTCGAGGGTTTACAAAGTTAAAACATTCTATTTGTCTTTAATGGTGCAGATAGTTTGCTCCAGAATTGCCTCACTTTTTGTTTGTTCTTAAGGCCCACAGTATATACAAAAGTCACTGTGTAGAGTACACATGCAAAGTATTTGTGCATAAAAATTGAAAAAAAACATGGCTTTTATTGTTTTTAACCCTTTGAGTGACAGAGGTGTACAGCACATTGCACTGTGCAATAAAAGTTCTTTTGGCATTTTTATCACGTTGTTTGCAAAAATACTGTGAACATATACTTTAAATAACGATGTGTCACTTTCATTCAGAACACCATCTATACTACATCCTATATAATAATTTTCTAGGATGTTTGTCAGAAGCCGTCATGGTCAGTAGAGACTGCCCCAATGCATAGAATGCTGGGAGCACAGAATGCTAGGAGTTCTGTTCTGGGAGCATTCTGTGCTTTCGGGTAGTCTCTACAGTGCATCGGTGGCAGGATGCAGAGCAGGACCAGCCTTTTAACCCTTTCAGTGCCAGAGGGGTACGCAATGCATTGTGTACCCCTCTGGCACTCAAAGGGTTAACATCAACCAGACCTTAGCCTGTTTACACGGGCTTTTATACTAGTAGTGAATATTTTACAAGAGACCACATGCTCCTTTTCAGTTTATACTAGTGAGGGTGCAACCCTATGTCCAGCTCTAGTTACATTACAATTCCAAATTATAGCCTATGAACAGCTGGAAAATCACAGGTTTCCCACCCTTAGCAGATAACCTACATTATGAAACAGAGAGTGACCCTCATGGCAAAACAGAGTTTGCAATCTGCAGAGGTCAGTGATCCACTTACCATTACATTTCTAGCAAGTTATAGTTACTTAAATAACACAAAAATGCTTGTAATCTATAGTGAACCATAACAAACAGTGCTAGTGATGAAAGTGACCCACATGAGACAGTAGTGCTTGTCAATTTAAAGCAGAACTATCAGCAAACATACCCCCAAATCATTTATAATCTTCTTACTGCAAAAATGCCCCTTTCATTTGTTTTCACACTCTGATCGGTTTACCTTTAGTTACATTTTCTGCTCAGACGAGGGAGAGCACGACCATCTTAACTCCATTGATCATGATTGACAGTGCTCTCCCTGTCATTCACCTGCCCCCTTCCTCCTTAAGTGTGTCTAACGAGCCGCCTGCATGAAACAGCTATATGAAGGATCGAACAAGACAATGAATTCACAGTAAAAGGCAACATCCTGAACTTATCAGTTGCTTTTACTTCCATTTTCATATGGAAGATTAGGAGGTAATAATTCCACTTTAAGTGACCCTCATGACAAAAAAAATTGTAATATATTCTAATCCACATTCAACAACAGCTAGCTATCTTTACTGATGATGAATATCATGTAGAACTATCAATCTGTAGTGGCCTGCATGACAAAACTGAGCTAGCAATCTATAATGCAATATTACAAGTTCCCTGAACAACAAAATACCAACAAGCAATATCGACAGATCAAAGGCTCTGTATTATAGCATCAAACCTTTGAGTGCCAGAGGGATGCCAGTATGTTGGACACCCTTTTGACACTCAAACACCCTCACTCAATATCAAAACTAACCTTCAACAATAAAATAATCCTATCAACATCTAACACTGCCCCTCCTGTATCAGTCATCCTTATGCTAGAGATGTATCTAATACACTAACCTATCTAGGACCCAATAGTTTAAAATTCCCCAGAATACAAAAAGCTCCACCTCCTCCACCCTTGTTACACATTACCTGGTTATTCAGTGAAGGTGGTCAAAAATAGAATGACTTCTCCCCTTACTCACAGCTCTGGTCCTCAACTGGTTTATTTCTGCACTTGTGCAACCAAAGGCTCATAGTCACAGGGGATACATCCTGTATCAACTCTCTTTCCACACCTACTCTCATTCCCTGCAGCATGTTGACCTTTGCAAAGCCTGGCCTTGATACCCTCTGCCTTCCACCCTGCTGTCAAGAAAGCTTTGTGGTCAAGAACAGACCAGTACTTTTCCATGTTATCCCAGACAGCAGAACTAGAGAGTGACCCCCCCCCCCAAGCACAGGAAATGCAAAGCAGGAACTTCAAATTGCCCACCCCCATAAAAGGTTCCACTGCCATACCTCATCAGTGTTTTTTTCCTGTCCTAGGCAGGAACAAAGGAGCAGTGCGACAAAGTTGTTAACCTTCCCAGGCAAAAGGCAAGTAGCTGACAGACAGTGCACTTGGGGAAGCCTTCCTGACATGCGCACACATGTGCCCTGGCTCACCAGGAAATTCAGATGCGGTGGAACACAGGGGTGTGTTCAGGCAAGTGTCTTACCATACTGCATGGAGGTAGGATAAGCTGGGAATCTTCAGCACTTTTAAGGTGAGAATGTCTGGGCCATGTATTTCTCATCTTTTCTTTCTGCTGACTTTTTGACCACTTTCTGGGACCCAGCTGTTGCCACAAGTGTGGTCTGTTAGCTTTATACTCTGCCCTGCCTATGTAAGTATATCCAGAGCCTAGGTTGCTTATATTTTCTTGCTGGCTTCATACTCATTGGCTTCATTCTTATTGGCTTCATATGCTATGTTTTGTTACAGATATTTGACTCTGAAACTGAGCCAGCCACGTTGCCCAAAAATCCTTGGCAAAATTCAGGCATATGATGTGTGCCCCTTGTGAACAATCGTTATCTGACACACAGCAAGAAAAGTTCTGTGGAGCCTTTATTCAAAAAGTAGCGGCCAAGGAATCTGCTAATCCAGTGCAGGATTTCATGTCCTGGTTCCATTCAGAACTGCAGCTGACGTTTGCAGATCATTTGTCGGGGATCAGACATACTGGCAAGATGATTCTGCATCAGGTTCAGAGGAGAAAGAAGGACTAGCTGAGGATTACTCAACTCATGAGGAAGGTGAAGTCTCTGATGATACGTACCTATTTCCTGTAGAGGAAACTGATAAGTTGGTATCTGCTATCAGGTCAATCATACTTCTGAGTGACGATAAAGAGGTGCTACGCAACAAGGAGAAAAGCCTTTCAGTCCACGAAGTTCTAGCTTCCTTCTTTTTGGATGCCTGATTGGAAACTGACAATATCCAGATGATTTAGAAAGCTTTTTCCCTTTGAAACTGCTAAAAAATTAAAAATGAGACATCACAAAAGTGGACCCAGCCATCTCCAGTTTGATTTGACATTTGCCATTCTACGGAAGGATAGTTCTAGCTTTTCAGGATTCAGACCAGGAATCGCTGCTGTCTATGAAACCACCTCCATAATAGTTTAGTTATCAGATCTCCAGAGTGGATGTGTCACGGAGTGACTAAGAAATAAAGACACTTGACGAGTACTGATAAAATTAAATAAACTTTATTAAACACAATAGTAGCACCAATGATAATATACTTTCCCGAGACCAGGGAAGAACAGTGCACACACTTTCTTCACCTTTCACTAGGCAAGTGTGATATGACCCACGTCTTTACCCTAACACTAGGGTAAACGCAGACAATAGGAGCGAGGACCTCCAGAACACTGGAGCAACGCAGTAGTGACTCTAATTCCACCACCTTCACAAGGCCAGGTGTGAGGACATTGTAAGACACTTCCTCAACCCTTCACTAGGCAGGTGTATCCAGTATCCGCATAGCCCTTGGTAACCTTCACAAGACTAGATAGAAGGACAGTGCATGGCACTTCCTCGATCTTTCACCAGGCAGGTTAAGAATAGCGCAACTATACCCTACAGCTAGGGTATACCAGAGGCAAGGTATAATGGCACCTAGAATGCTAGGTGAGGCAACAACCAAACCAGACTAGACCACAGGAGGTCAGTGGCATGGACTGACTGACAAGCACTGCTACAGGGGTAGCGAGCACAGTGAAACGGTAGGCTCAGGCAACAAGGATCTCAATAGCCGGGGCTGGGCAGCCGAGGCTAGTAATAACAAGCCAGATGGAGAGTAGTCAGAGGAAGCCTGGAGTCAGAGCCAGATCAGGTAGTCAGACGAAGCCAGGAGTGGGAGACGGATCGGGTGGTCAAACGAAGCCTGTAGTCAGAGCCGGACCGGTAGTCAGACAAAGCAAGGAGTCAGAGCCGGATCGGGTAGTCAGACGTAGCCAGGAGTCAGAGCCGAATCGGGTAGTCAGACGGAGCAGGAGTAATACACAGGAACAGCAATGGACCAACACAGCACTTGCCTTAGGTGCACCATGAAAGGGCACTGGTAACTGGAAATGATGTGGCCTTTAAGGCCTAGTAGGTGGGAGCGATGACATCACTAATCAGTGACCTATAAGAACAGCGACCTGCATAGAGCGACAGCCAGGAAGTAACAATGTCACTGTTACAGCAACTAAACACTGGAGGTAATCACGGGCACTGTGATAGTACCACCCACTCAACGATATCCCCCCCCACTGTGGAGGAGACTATACCTTATTGGGAAATTTAGTAAGAAATCTGTGCAGCAACCTAGGAGCGTGAATATTATTCTGATTTACCCAGGAACGCTCCTCTGTACCATAACCTTTCTAATGGACAAAATATTGGATGCGCCCCCGGACCTTGCGGGAGTCCAGAATGCATCCTGATTCTGAATGCGTACAGGGCCTGGTACTACAGGAGCGGACAAGTAGCAATTACAGACCAACTGCTTCAGGAGTGAAACATGAAAGACGTTGTGAATACCTCCCTGGCAAATACCATAGCCAACTCCTTAGAGGAAAATAGTCCCTGAAGCGGAACAAAATGTGCCATTTTGGAGAATCGATCCACTGTCATTAGTATGACCGTACAGCCCTTGGATCTAGGCAGTTCTACCATAAAATCCATGGAAATGTGTGACCATGGGCACTCACCATTTGGAACTGTCTAGAGCAGCCCTAGAGGAAGATGCCTGGAAGCTTTGGCACGAGAACAAACGGAACAAGCCTCCACAAAGGCTGCACAATCCGCTCTTAAACTAGGCCACCAGAAGAGCTGTGAAATTTACCAAATTAATTGGTCCCAACCAATGTGTCCAGCTGCCTTGAACAAATGGTAGGTTTCGAGCAGCTTAGTGCGGAGATTGTCAGCTACAAAACATTTGCCGCTGGGTTTCTGTACTGGAGCATTACCTTGTGAAGCTAGAATCTCCTTGCCCAAGGGAGAAGTAATGCTAGTGAGTATTGTGGCCAAAATGTGATCTGGGGAAATGATCGGAATGGGTTCACTTTCTGTCTCACACTCTGGGCCAAACTGTCTAGACAGGGCGTCTGCACAAATATTCTTGGAACCAGAGAGGTACGAAACTACAAAATTGAATCTAGACAGAAACAATGCCCATCTGTCTTGTCTTGGTGACAGTCTCTTGGCCTCAGACGAGTATGTCAAGTTTTTATGATCCGTTAAGATCAGAATAGGAGTTGTAGTCCCCTCCAGGAGGTGACACCATTCACGAAGCGCGAGGATAATGGCTAGCAGTTCACGGTCCCCTATATCATATAGGCTTTGAGCCTTAGTCATTTTTTTAGAGAAAAAGCCACAGGGCATCAAAGTCTTGCCAGGCTCGGATCTTGGAGACAGTACTGCCCCTACACCTGTCTCAGATGCATCCAACTCCAGGGTAAAAGGCAATGCGGTGTTAGGATGTACCAATACTGGGGCCACAGAAAAGGCAGATTTCAAGGCTTCAAAAGCATTGTTGGCCTCAGGGGACCAAACTGATGGGTTAGCGCCCTTATGAGTTAAATCATTCAAGGGTTTGACCAAAGTAGAGAAATTTCAAATGAATTTTCTATAATAATTTGCAAATCCTAGGAATCTTTGTATGGCCTTCAGACCCACCGAACGTGGCCATTGCAGAACTGCTGAGAGTTTTTCTGTATTCATAGCAATACCTTCTGCAGAGATAACATAACCCAGGAAGGGCACTTGGTCTTTATGAAATTTACATTTTTCAAGTTTGCAATACAGTTTGTTTTCCCTCAGTTTTTGCAATACTGTAGCAACATCTCTCCTATGAGTCTCAATATCAGGAGAGTGTATCAAGATATTGTCCAGGTAAACTACTACACAGGACTGTAGCAGACATCTCAAAACATCATTTATGAACTCCTGAAAGACTGCTGGGGCATTGCATAGCCCAAATGGCATGACCAAATACTCATAATGGCCACTACGAGTGTTAAAAGCGGACTTCCGCTCATCACCCTCCTTGATTCTAATCAAATTATATGCCGCCCTTAAATAAAGTTTTGTAAACACAGAGGAACCCTTCAGGTGGTCAAACAATTCTGTAATTAACGGGATGGGGTACACATTTTTCCCCATCAGTTTATTTAGCCCTCTATAGTCAATGCAGGGTCTAAGCTCCCCATTCTTCTCCTTGACAAAAATAGAACCCAGCCCCTGCGGGTGATGAAGATTTCCTAATTATGCCTCTGGACAATGCATCAGTAATGTATTCCTCCATGGCCCGGTTTTCCTCTACCGACAGGGGGTAGGTGCGGCATTTAGGAGGTATCAAGCATGGCATTAAATTAATAGCACAATCATATGGTCTATGCTCCGGCAGAGTGCTAGCCTCCCCCTTACTGAACACCACACTGAAAGACTGGTACTCTGAGGGTAAAGAGGGGAAGGTGCACAATATCTTAATAGGTTGCTGTAGACAGGCCCCTTTACAATAGTCAGACCACGATAATATGTCACAAGTCTCCCAGTCCACTCTGGGATTATGCCTCTGGAGCCAAGGGAAATCCAAAATAACTGCATGGTGTGGAGGCTGAATAACCTGAAATTGTAGAGTCTCGACATAGAGAGCTCCTACCCTTAGGGATAGTGGACAAGTCTCATGTGTGACATGGGATGGTTCTAGTGGACGACCATCAATAGCCTCTACAGCCAATGGAGACTCACGGAGCATTGCGGGAATATTATGTGCCTTGGTGAACTCACCATCAATAAAATAGCCTGAAACACCAGAATCGATCAGGGCTGGGGTTGCCACTGAGGAGTTAGCCCAATAAATAGCCACCTGTAAGATGGGCTTCTTTTGATCCTGCTCTGGGGACCGAATGATTCCACCTAGGATCTGTCCCCTCATAGATCCTAGGTGTGTGCGTTTCCCGGACATACCAGACAAGCCCGTAACATATGTCCAGCCTTTCCACAATATAGGCATAGCTCCTCTCTACAAGGGAAGGACCGCTCCTCCCAGGACAAAAGTGTAAATCCAACCTGTATAGGCTCAACCTTACTAACCTCCATGCTAGGTGGCAAGGGAGGTGAGGGAGGAATGGGTGGGAACTCCCTGTTAGATGTCAATCTCGACTCATGCCTTCACATGTGGTTCTTATATATGGACCTTTCTCTTATACGGGTGTCAATCAGTATGATGAAGGAAATCAACTGATCCAAATCTACTGGCAGCTCACGGGCTGCTGTCTCATCTTTAATCGCATCATTCAGTCCTTGCAAGAAGGTTGCCACCAGAGCTTCATTGTTCCAACCTACCTCTTCTGCTAGTGTACGAAATTCTATAGCATATTCTGCTACTGTACGGGTGCCCTGTTGAATCGTCATCAATTTTTTTGCGGCAGAGATTAACTGGCCTGGAACATCAAAAACCCTGCGGAAGGCCTCAACAATTTGAGTGAAATTAGAAGTTATGGGTTTAGCTGTCTCCCACAACGGATTTGCCCATGCCAATGCTTTGCCGGTCAACAAGGAAGTCACGAAGCCTACTTTGCTTCTCTTGGTTTAAAACGCATGGGGTACCAGTTCCAAGAAAATTCTGAGTTGGTTAATGAACCCACGACAGAACATGGGATCCCCATCGTATCTTAGAGAAAGTGGAGCGGTACCAGACAACCCTCTATAACTCGCATTCTCCACCTGAGTGGTTGTTACTGTTGCCGATACTGAGGAGGCCATCAGTGGTTGCCCAATTTTGTCAAGATGCACAGTTCAGTCTAGGAGTGTCTACAACACTACCGACAACTGATCAAGACTTTGTTCCTGCATATCCATCCTGGACATTATATTAAGCGGCTTCCCACTACTGGTATCTGTACAGTAAGTGTTCATGGTACTTTCATACTTTCACGGAGTGACTAATAAGAATAAAGACGAGTACCGATAAAATTAAATAAACTTTATTAAACACAATAATAGGAGCAATGATAATACACTTTCACGAGACCAGGAAAGAACACTGCACACACTTTCTTCACCCTTCACTAGGCAAGTGTGATATGACCCATGTCTGTACCCTAATGCTAGAGTAAACCCAGTCAATAGGAGCGAGGAACTCCAGAGCACTGGAGCAACACAGTAGTGACACTATCTCCACCACCTTCTCGAGGCCAGGTGTGAGGACAGTGCAAGACACTTCCTCAACCCTTCACTAGGCAGGTATAGCTAGTATCCATACGGCCCTTGGTAACCTTCACAAGACTAGATAGAAGGACAGTGCAGGGCACTATCTCGATCTTTCACCAGGCAGGTTAAGAATAGCGCAACTGTACCCTACCACAAGGGTAAACCAGAGGCAAGGTAAAACGGCAGCTAGAATGCTAGGCGAGGCAACAACCAAACCGGACTAGACCACAGGAGGTCTGTGTCACGTACTGACCGACAAGCACTGCTACAGGGGTAGTGAGCGCAGTGAAATGGTAGGCCCAGGCAACAAGGATCTCAGTAGCCGGGGCTGGGTAGCCGAGGCTGGTAATAACAAGCCGGAGTGCAACAGAGGGAGAGTAGTCAGAGGAAGCCTGGAGTCAGAGCCGGATCGGGTAGTCAGACTAAGCCAGTAGTCAGGGCCAGATCGGTAGTCAGACAAAGCAGGGAGTCAGAGTCGGATCGGGTAGTCAGACATAGCTAGGAGTCAGAGCCGAATAAGGTAGTCAGACGGAGCACGACAGGAACAGCAATGGACCAACACAGCACTAAGCTCAGGTACACCATGAAAGGGCACTGGTAACTGGAAATGCTGAGGCCTTTAAGGCCTAGTAGGTGGGCGGAGAGATGACATCACTAACCAGTGACCTATAAGAACAGTGAACTGCATAGAGAAACAGCCAGGAAGTAACAAGGTCGCTCTTACAGCAACTAAACACTGGAGGCAATCATGGGCATCATGATAGGCTGTTCATCTAAGGTTTCTAAAGAAGTTCTTTTAAGTAAGCACCCACTGACTCCCTAGCAGTAGATTTTCTTTGTTACGTTACTCTGGAGTCAACCAGGATGAATGCAAGAGCCTCAGCCTTAGTGGTTACTCCTAGAAGAGTAATTTAGCTGAAATTGTGGATGGCAGATGAAGCTTCAAAAAATGGCTATGTACTTTGCCATTTCAAGAGGCAGTCAAAGTGGGTTCTAAGAAACATCTTCCCTTCTGCTGCATCTTTCCATGCTTTAAGAAACATTTTTGCAAGAGAATTTCAATGCCAACTCAAGGATTCAAGGTTCTTTCATCCAACCAGAGACAAATGGCTCTCAAATCAGAGGACTAGTGTTGAGCGAGCATGCTCGGCCGATGCTCGGATCGGCTCGAGCATCGCTCTGCTCGGCACATGGCGGTACTCGTACGAGTACCGCATGTGCTCGCCCGCCATGTTCGGGTCTCCTCCCCGCACGTTTTGCGGCTGCTGCGCAGCCAATAAACGTGCAGGGAGGCTCTGACATCGGTGTAATGCCAGCAGCCATGTTGGCTGCTGGCATTACACTGATTGGCTGGCCAGAACCCGTGGTCAGGTGCTGTATAGCACCTGACCATCGAGTTCGGCTCAGTCTGAGCCAGGGAGAGCTGAGGATAGGAAGGGAAAGGCAGTGTAGGGAGGAAAAAAACAAAAATTGTGAAAAAAAAAGAACCAAAAGTCCTTTTTAGGACTACTGTGTGTGGGGGCAGCTGGTTATTTGGTGTGGGGGGAAAAAAACAAAAAAAAAAAAAAATATATATATATATTCTGTTTAGTGTGCAAAGTTGCAGATTAGAGCACATTCTGTTTAGTGTGCACAGTTGCAGATTAGAGCACATTCTGTTTAGTGTGCAAAGTTGCAGATTAGAGCACATTCTGTTTAGTGTGCAAAGTTGCAGATTAGAGCACATTCTGTTTAGTGTGCAAAGTTGCAGATTAGAGCACATTCTGTTAAGTCTTCAAACTAAAATATCAAAGTCACGTATTCCATTCAGTGTGCGTCGCCGCAGTTTAGCAGCACATTCTGAGTACTGTGCAGAGTTGCAGAATAGGAAGAAATACTGTTAAGTCTTCAAACTAAAATATCAAAGTCACATATTCCATTCAGTGTGCTTCGCCGCAGTTTAGCAGCACATTCTGTGTACTGTGCAGAGTTGCAGAATAGGAAGAAATACTGTTAAGTCTTCAAACTCAAATATCAAAGTCACATATTCCATTCAGTGTGCTTCGCCGCAGTTTAGCAGCACATTCTGTGTACTGTGCAGAGTTGCAGAATAGGAAGAAATACTGTTAAGTCTTCAAACTAAAATATCAAAGTCACATATTCCATTCAGTGTGCTTCGCCGCAGTGTAGCAGCACATTCTGTGTACTGTGCAGAGTTGCAGAATAGGAAGAAATACTGTTAAGTCTTCAAACTAAAATATCAAAGTCACATATTCCATTCAGTGTCTTTCACCGCCGTTTAACAGCCTATTCTGTGTACTCTGCAGAGTTGCAGAATTATAAGAAATACTGTTAAGTTTTCAAACTCAAATATTAAAGTCACATATTCCATTCAGTGTCTTTCACCGCCGTTTAACAGCCTATTCTGTGTACTCTGTACAGTTGCAGAATTATAAGAAATACTGTTAAGTTTTCAAACTCAAATATTAAAGTCACATATTCCATTCAGTGTCTTTCACCGCCGTTTAACAGCCTATTCTGTGTACTCTGTACAGTTCCAGAATTATAAGAAATACTGTTAAGTTTTCAAACTCAAATATTAAAGTCACATATTCCATTCAGTGTCTTTCACCGCCGTTTAACAGCCTATTCTGTGTACTCTGTACAGTTCCAGAATTATAAGAAATACTGTTAAGTTTTCAAACTCAAATATTAAAGTCACATATTCCATTCAGTGTCTTTCACCGCCGTTTAACAGCCTATTCTGTGTACTCTGTACAGTTCCAGAATTATAAGAAATACTGTTAATTTTTCAAACTCAAATATTAAAGTCACATATTCCATTCAGTGTCTTTCACCGCCGTTTAACAGCCTATTCTGTGTACTCTGTACAGTTCCAGAATTATAAGAAATACTGTTAAGTTTTCAAACTCAAATATTAAAGTCACATATTCCATTCAGTGTGTTTCAACGCCGTTTAACAGCCTATTCTGTGTACTCTGCAGAGTTGCAGAATTATAAGAAATACTGTTAAGTTTTCAAACTCAAATATTAAAGTCACATATTCCATTCAGTGTCTTTCACCGCCGTTTAACAGCCTATTCTGTGTACTCTGTACAGTTCCAGAATTATAAGAAATACTGTTAAGTTTTCAAACTCAAATATTAAAGTCACATATTCCATTCAGTGTGTTTCAACGCCGTTTAACAGCCTATTCTGTGTACTCTGCAGAGTTGCAGAATAGTAAGAAATACTGTTAAGTTTTCAAACTCAAATATTAAAGTCACATATTCCATTCAGTGTCTTTCACCGCCGTTTAACAGCCTATTCTGTGTACTCTGTACAGTTCCAGAATTATAAGAAATACTGTTAAGTTTTCAAACTCAAATATTAAAGTCACATATTCCATTCAGTGTGTTTCAACGCCGTTTAACAGCCTATTCTGTGTACTCTGCAGAGTTGCAGAATAGTAAGAAATACTGTTAAGTTTTCAAACTCAAATATTAAAGTCACATATTCCATTCAGTTTGTTTCAACGCCGTTTAACAGCCTATTCTGTGTACTCTGCAGAGTTGCAGAATAGTAAGAAATACTGTTAAGTTTTCAAACTCAAATATTAAAGTCACATATTCCATTCAGTGTGTGTCACCGCAGTTTAGCAGCCTATTCTGTGTACTCTGCAGAGTTGCAGAATAGTAAGAAATACTGTTAATTTTTCAAACTCAAATATTAAAGTCACATATTCCATTCAGTGTCTTTCACCGCCGTTTAACAGCCTATTCTGTGTACTCTGTACAGTTCCAGAATTATAAGAAATACTGTTAAGTTTTCAAACTCAAATATTAAAGTCACATATTCCATTCAGTGTGTTTCAACGCCGTTTAACAGCCTATTCTGTGTACTCTGCAGAGTTGCAGAATAGTAAGAAATACTGTTAAGTTTTCAAACTCAAATATTAAAGTCACATATTCCATTCAGTGTGTTTCAACGCCGTTTAACAGCCTATTCTGTGTACTCTGCAGAGTTGCAGAATAGTAAGAAATACTGTTAAGTTTTCAAACTCAAATATTAAAGTCACATATTCCATTCAGTGTGTGTCACCGCAGTTTAGCAGCCTATTCTGTGTACTCTGCAGAGTTGCAGAATAGTAAGAAATACTGTTAATTTTTCAAACTTAAATATTAAAGTCACATATTCCATTCAGTGTCTTTCACCGCCGTTTAACAGCCTATTCTGTGTACTCTGTACAGTTCCAGAATTATAAGAAATACTGTTAAGTTTTCAAACTCAAATATTAAAGTCACATATTCCATTCAGTGTGTTTCAACGCCGTTTAACAGCCTATTCTGTGTACTCTGCAGAGTTGCAGAATTATAAGAAATACTGTTAAGTTTTCAAACTCAAATATTAAAGTCACATATTCCATTCAGTGTCTTTCACCGCCGTTTAACAGCCTATTCTGTGTACTCTGTACAGTTCCAGAATTATAAGAAATACTGTTAAGTTTTCAAACTCAAATATTAAAGTCACATATTCCATTCAGTGTGTTTCAACGCCGTTTAACAGCCTATTCTGTGTACTCTGCAGAGTTGCAGAATAGTAAGAAATACTGTTAAGTTTTCAAACTCAAATATTAAAGTCACATATTCCATTCAGTGTGTGTCACCGCAGTTTAGCAGCCTATTCTGTGTACTCTGCAGAGTTGCAGAATAGTAAGAAATACTGTTAATTTTTCAAACTCAAATATTAAAGTCACTTATTCCATTCAGTGTGTGTCACCGCAGTTTAGCAGCCTATTCTGTGTACTCTGCAGAGTTGCAGAATAGTAAGAAATACTGTTAAGTTTTCAAACTCATATATATTAAAGTCATATATATCGTGTAAGATGAAGAAGGCGGGTAAAAAGGGACGGGGAAGTGGACGTGATCCTGAAAGTTCAGGGCGCGGGTCAGGACGCGGAGAAACTGTGCCTGGTGCCAGAGCACAAGAAAGAAAGACATCCACCATACCTAGCTTCATGTCTGATTTCACAGGGCGTCGCAGGACATCACTCTCGAGGTCCGACCAGTGCGAACAGGTGGTCGGTTGGATGACAGCTGATACTGCTTCCAGTCGGTTAAGCACCACCCTGTCTTCCACCAAGTCCACTCTCAGTAGCCAAGAGTCTGGTCAACATAATCCTCACTCTGATCATCCTTCCTCCCACCATACACGGTCTGGTCAAAGAAGTGATCCCACACTGGGATATAGTGATGAGCTCGTCTCATCACCAATCCTTCATTTGACCCTCTCTCCAAGCACGCTTGCAGAGGAACATGACATCTTGTGCCCTGATTCACAACCTCTAGAGGCTACCCAATCACAAGAAGATGACAGATGTGAACGGCATTTAAGGTCAAAGGAAGTAGTGGATGATGATGATGATGATGATGAGACACAGTTGCCATTAAATCAACCACTATTTCCGTCTCAAGACCTTGTTGAGGAGAATGTTATACAGTTGTCAATGACTGAGTATGTGGTGGGATCAAGACTTGAGGAGGATGATCAGAGTGAGGAAGTGGAGGAGGACTTGGTGGACGATGAGGTGACTGACCCCACCTGGGAAGGTGTAGAGCCGAGCGATGACAGCAGTCCTGAGGGTGAGCCATCTGCAGCACCGCAACAGGCTGGAAGAGGCAGTGGTGTGGCTACAGAAAGAAGGCGGACCGCACCAAACCGGCCCGCAAATGTTCCACGGAGCACCCCCTTGCGTAAATCTACCTTGCCAAGGGGTAGGTGTTCCGCGGTATGGCGTTTTTTTAAGGAAAGTGCGGACGACAAAA
Organism: Rhinophrynus dorsalis; assembly: GCA_037306005.1. Classification (NCBI taxonomy): domain Eukaryota; kingdom Metazoa; phylum Chordata; class Amphibia; order Anura; family Rhinophrynidae; genus Rhinophrynus; species Rhinophrynus dorsalis. The sequence goes on from CM074722.1 coordinate 193,608,035, forward strand.
GAATTGTAGTTTGCAACCTGTGCCACACCAGAATGAGCCGAGGCATGAACACTAGAAACCTCACCACCACCAGCATGATCCGACACATGGCATCCAAGCACCGTAGTAAGTGGGAGGAACGCCTGGATCGCCCATCTGTGTCTGCAGGCCACACCACTGCCTCCTCTTCCCCTGTTTTCGGTGCCGGCCAATCGCCTGTCGAAGGCGCAGGCCCGCATACCTCCCGCCCTGCACCTGTACCATCTGAAGCACCATCAGCGACCACATCCACTTCCCTGTCCCAGCACAGCGTCCAAATGTCGTTACCCCAGGCATTTGAGCGCAAGAGAAAGTACCCAGCCACCCACCCACAGGCCATAGCACTAACCTCACACCTTTCAAAATTACTGGCCATCGAAATGCTGCCATTTAGGCTTGTGGACACTGAGTCCTTCCGCAGCCTGATGGCAGCAGCTGTCCCTCGGTACGCGGTCCCCAGCCGCCACTACTTTTCCCGGTGTGCCATCCCCGCATTACACCACCATGTGTCCCGTAACATCACCCGTGCCCTGACCAACGCAGTTACTGGGAAGGTCCACTTAACGACTGACACATGGACAAGTGCTTGTGGCCAGGGACGCTACATTTCCCTGACGGCACACTGGGTGAATGTCGTGGAGGCTGGGAGCGACTCGGACCCTGGGATGGCACGGGTGCTACCCACGCCGAGGATTGCGGGCCCTACCTCCATCAGGGTTTCCACCAGCACCTACGTTATTGGCTCCTCCTCCTCCGTTTCCACCTCCGAATTCTCTACACACACCGCCACTCCCCCATCAGCCAGTAGCTGGAAGCAGTGTAGCACTGCAGTGGGGAAGCGTCAACAGGCCGTGCTGAAGCTGATCTGCCTTGGGGACAAACAGCACACGGCCTCAGAGCTGTTGCAGGGGATTAGTCACCAGACCGAGCAGTGGCTCTCGCCACTCAACCTGCAACCAGGCATGGTTGTGTGTGATAATGGGCGTAACTTGGTGGCGGCTTTGGAGCTCGGCAAGCTCACACACGTACCATGCCTAGCGCATGTATTTAATTTAGTGGTGCAGCGATTTCTAAAAACCTACCCCAATGTGCATGATCTCTTGACCAAGGTGCGCCGCGTGTGTGCACATTTCCGTAAGTCATCTACAGCTTCGGCCGGCCTGTTGAAGCTGCAGCAGCGCTTACAATTGCCAGCTCACCGGCTGCTGTGTGACGTGAGCACGCGCTGGAACTCCACCTTCCACATGTTGGCCCGGCTTTGTGAGCAGCAGAGGGCAGTAGTGGAGTACCAGCTGTTACACGGTCGTCGCCTCTCCGTTCAACTTCCTGTAATCAGAAGTGAGGAGTGGGAATGGATGTCAGACCTCTGCGAGGTTTTACGCAATTTTGAGGAATCGACACAGATGGTGAGCGGCGATAACGCTATTATCAGTGTAACCATCCCACTTCTGTGTCTACTGAAACGCTCGCTGCTCACAATTAAAACCGACGCTTTGCATGTGGAAGAGGTGGAAATGGGGGAGGAAGAGCTTACACAAGGTGATAGCCAGAGCACCCTCACTTCGTCTTCTCAGCGACAATTGGAGGAGGCGGAGGAGGAGGAGGAGGAGGAGGAGGAGGAGGAAGACACGGTTGCCTCCGCTACAGAGGGTAGCCATGGAACTTTAGTTCCATCTCTTCAGCGTGGGTGGGCAGAAGAGGAGGAAGAGGATGAGGATATTGAGAGTCAGCCTCCTGGTGAGGACAGCGAAATCTTGACTGTTGGTACTCTGGCACACATGGCTGACTTTATGTTAGGCTGCCTTTCCCGTGACCCACGCGTTGTACGCATTTTAGACAACACGGATTACTGGGTGTTCACCCTTCTGGACCCCCGCTACAAAGAGAATTTCTCATCTCTCATTCCTCCGGTGGAGAGGACAAGCAAAATGGTGCAATACCAGAAGGTTCTTGTTGAAAAATTGCTCCAAAATTTTCCATCTGACAACGCTGGCGGCAGAGTACGTGCTACCTTGGCCAACCGAGAAGGGGAGAAAAGGGGAGCACACAGCAGTTCCGACAAAGGCAGGGCAACACTCTCCAAGGCGTGGGACACCTTCATGACACCCCGCCAGCACCCTCACCCTGATGCGCAGCCTAGTGTCACAAGGAGGGAAAAGTTTTGGAAGATGGTGAAGGAGTACGTAGCAGACCGTGTCAGCGTCCTCAATGATCCCTCTGTGCCTTACAACTACTGGGTGTCCAAGCTGGACACGTGGTATGAACTGGCACTCTACGCCTTGGAGGTGCTGGCCTGCCCTGCCGCCAGCGTTCTGTCTGAGCGGGTATTTAGTGCTGCTGGTGGCATCATAACAGATAAGCGTATCCGCCTTTCCACCGACAATGCTGATAGGTTGACACTTATAAAAATGAACAAGGCCTGGATTTCCCCTGACTTCTCCACTCCACTGGAGGAAAGCCCCGGGGGAACATAAACTCACTTTATATATGTTATTTACAATGATGGGAATACTCTGTATTCCCATTCACCCCTTCCACCCCAAAAACGGGTATATGGTTGACTCTTAATGTTCTCATCCTCCTCCTCCTCTTCCATATGCCCTGGGATATAATTTTTATATAGGGCCAGCTCACCAGCGTGCCCTGGGATATAATTTTTATATAGGGCCAGCTCACCAGCGGGCCCTGTGATATAATTTTTATATAGGGCCAGCTCACCAGCGGGCCCTGTTTGCCAATTTTTATATAGGTCAGCTCACCAGCGGGCCTTCTCATATAATGTTTTATTGGGTCAGCTCTCTAGCGGGCCCTCTCATATAATGTTTTATAGCGTCAGCTCACTAGCGGGCCTTCGCATATAATGTTTAGGATGGTCAGCTCTGCAGCAGACCCTCACCCATAATGTTTTAGATGGTCAGCTCAGCGCACGTTTCCCTCTTAATCATGGCCTCAGTTCTGAAAATCAAGGAAATTTTTGGGAGAATTTGCCTCTGCGCACGTTTCCCTCTTAATCATGGCCTCAGTTCTGAAAATCAAGGAAATTTTTGGGATAATTTGCCTCTGCGCACGTTTCCCTCTTAATCATGGCCTCAGTTCTGAAAATCAAGGAAATTTTTGGGAGAATTTGCCTCTGCGCACGTTTCCCTCTTAATCATGGCCTCAGTTCTGAAAATCAAGGAAATTTTTGGGATAATTTGCCTCTGCGCACGTTTCCCTCTTAATCATGGCCTCACTTCAGAAAATCGATGAAATTTTTGGGAGAATTTGCAGATGATATACAAGTAAATATACAGCAAATACTGTTTGGTAACAATTTTTCGCCTAAAGTCGTTTTTATTTTCCTTTTTGTGTGTTTTACGGTCAGTCTGTAAAAATGGCGTACTACGGGCGAAAGATCGTTCCCAGCAGCGATGTTGGAGTCCAAGATGCATCCAGACATCCTCCCTATGCTGTCCCTGAACCATTTCTGTAGTGTTTCCATCTTTTTCTGCCCTTTTCCTATGGACCAGGCACCCTCCCCTCATCAGAGCAGGGGGTGCCTGGTGTAATGCTCGAGTCCTCCCATTGACTTCAATGGGGCTCGGATGCTCGGCCGAGCACTCGAGCCTCAGGGGGTGCTCGGTCAGAGCACCCGAACATCCGAGCATTGGGGTGCTCGCTCATCACTACAGAGGACGCCTTTTCAATCCTGTAGCAGAGGTTTTTCTTCATTCTCCTCCTCAGCATGTCTACAACCATCTTCTTCCTGATGCCAGAGCACTGATGCATCCCTTTCCTCTGGTTGGTAAGCTATGTTATTTCCTTCCTGCTTGGCAAGAAATTACATCATTTGCATGGGTCTTTGGTCCTCTTCAAGAAGAATATAAGATAGAGATTATTTTCCAAATCTCACTACCTTTTGCTCAAGACCACAAAGACATCTTTTTCCACCATTTACTCAATTCTCAAGTTCTGGTTCCAGTTCCTACCCTGCAGGAAACAAAGGGCACCTACTCTCCTATTACCGAAAGCTCCGGCAGGTTATCACCTGGTAATAGATCTCAGACTGGTCAACAGGTCTATCAGGCGACAAAAGTTCAGGATGAAATCACCAAGTTCTACTATGGAATCCCTAAATCTCGGGGACTTTATGGCCAATAGATTTAACAAATGCCTATTTGCATGTCCAGATCCATCCCTTCCATCCACGTTTTCTCAGAGTGGCTCTTCTGCTACACGGGAAACTCAGACTCACCTCATTGGCCACTAGAACATGCGAGTGACATCTTGTGTGCAAATCAAAAAGGACTTGTGAGCTACAGCACATAAAAGTACCTTGTAGTGAATAAAACTAATATTCTATTGGTAAAGAACCTAAAGTATCATGTTGAATCATTGGAACGTATCTACCAGATCCTCTGGGGTCACAGTGTGTGTTAGGAGAATAGAGAGCTTGTTCCCATAATCAACCCATTCCTGTCTTGCTCCAATGCGAGAGAGGTTCAGTCATTGAACAGCTGAGTGGCTCTATAGTTCTCCGGCACATCACGCATCAGACCAAAGTGGAAATATAATGAGATAGCGTGGGGACCACAGAATACTACAATGGTTACAAATGGAAGTGAAAAATTTATACAATAGGCTTACACATAGTCTCAGTGATGTAGAGAGCCCGTGTACATGATCAGTATGCTTTGAGTCTCTGTAACGCAGTGAGACTGGCTCAAGTATTAAACTATTAGGTTGCTCCCTGGCACACCAGCGCATAGTGAATCATAGATTTGTGTAAATTGGTTCGTCCAAACTTGGAATTCGGACGAATAAGGGTCATTCTGCCTCATTCGTGCTGGCCGATTGGCAAGGTCAGTTCCTTTTAAGAGACCCAAATACGAACAGCCCTGGTCCGAAATTTTGTTGAAAATTTGGATATTAGGACGATGCTTCCCACGTGAGCGCACGCTACTTTACCTCCCTCTCTAGTCAAATTAGCTTCTTCATTTCATGATGGGGGTCCTCTCTAGTCTAATTAGCTTCTTTGTTTCATGATGATGGGGGTTGGACTAATGACACAGACACTCAGACAGCCTGCATTTCCTGTTAGTCCATTGTGGAGCTCATAGAGAGAGAAGAAGCAGAGAGAGAGAGTGTCCAGAAAAGTGATTTATTAGCCAGTCTAGTGCCTTATTAGCAAGTCTAGTGCCAGTCTAGTGCCTTATTGCCACTGTCAGGAACTGGGTTTTTTTTTACATTTACACAGCCAATCTGACAGTTGTTATTTAGGCAGAATTTGTGTAAATAATTTCCAGAGTGACACAGCCAGTGTGCCATTAGGGGTAGGCAGGCAGGCATCCAGCAAAAGTGCCTTATTGCCACAGCAAGTCACCTACGTTCCTGTTTAAAAGTAAGACATTAGGGATTTGTGTAAATAATTTCCAGATTGACACAGCCAGTGTGACAGCTGTTGTTTGGACAGTATTTAAAATTTAAAAATTATTTTAGTACACTGCCGACCTATCTGTAATGGATTTCAGTCCTAGTGAACAACTTAATGTTGCTCGTCCTGGTACCAGCTGCACTGACCCAGCAACCACCAACACCATAGTGTCGTTGCTTTCAGGCAGAGCTAGCAGCAGCAAGTGGCTGAAGAAGAGGACTTTCAGTAGTAGTAGTCAGGGAAATAGCCCAATTGGTGCTATGCAACGAAATCTACAACCGGTGAAAGGAGTAAACCAGTACCACGTACTGGAGCAACGGAATGCCCAGCTGGTATTATGTAACGGGATCAGCAACCGGTATATGGAGTAAACCAGTACTGCGTACTGGAGCAAATGGAACGCCCAACCGGTTCTATGTGACGAGATCAGCATCTGGTATATGGAGTGAGCCAGTACCGTGTACTGGAATGAATGGAACGCCAAACCGATTCTATGGAACGGAATCAGCAACCGGTATATGGAGTAAACCAGTACAGCATACTGGAGCAAATGGAATGCCCAACCGGTTCATGCTATGGGATCAGCAACCGGTATATGGAGTAAACCAGTACCGTGTACTGGAGCAAATGGAACGCCCAACCGGTTCTATGCAATGGGATCAGCAACCGGTATAAGGAGTAAACCAGTACCGCATACTGGAGCAAATGGAACACCCAATCGGTTCTATGCAATGGGATCAGCAACCGCTATATGGAGTAAACCAGTACAGCGTACTGGAGTAGATGAAACGCCTAACCGGTTCTATGCAACGGGATCAGCAACCGGTATATGGAGTAAACCAGTACCACGTACTGGAAACAATGGAACGCCCAACCGGTTCTATGCAATGGGATCAGCAACCGGTATATGGACTAAACCAGTACCGCATACTGGAGTAGATGGAACGCCCAACCGCTTCTATGCAACAGGATCAGCAACCGGTATATGGAGTAAACCAGTACTGCGTACTGGAGCAATGGATCGCCCAACCGGTTCTATGCGATGAGATAAGCAACCGGTATATGGAGTAAACCAGTACCGCGTACTGGAGCAATGGAACGCCCAACCGGTTCTACGCAATGAGATCAGCAACCAGTAAATGGAGTAAACCCGTGATGAAAATGTCACCCAAGCGACAGGCAGCCAGAACAGAGAATCAGGATACAGCACAGGAACAGGTTGCCCTCCTGGATAACCACGGGAACGGCAGGACAGTCAACCGGGTCAGGAACAGAAGCAGGAACAACGCCAGGAGAGGAGCATAAGCAGGATCAGGAACAGCAGACAACTGGATCTAAACGAGGACAGGAACCCTGCAGCAGCAGCTCTGACAGTGGGGAAACTCTGACACTGATAGTAGATCCGCAGGCCCAAGGATAGATCAGACAGGTGACTGCAGGTGCGGAGACACCACGAAAGGGCAACCAAAGGGTGCCTCAAGCTGGTTTAAATAGGCAGTGCTAGGCGGGCGTAAAACAAGCGGCCAATGGGGAATACACACACCTGACTGACAGCAAGGGCGAGCAATCACGGGCACCGTGATAATACCCCCCTCTCAAAGAGCCCCCATTCTGGAAGAGGGACCTGGCTTTTGGGGCTACCTAGAGTGAAAGATCCGCAGTAATTTGGAAGCATGAAGGTCCTTACTATCCACCCAGGATCGATCCTCAGGACCATAACCTTTCCAATGAACCAAATACTGCAGCTTCCCTCTAAATCTGCGAGAATCAATAATACTCTGAACTTTGTACTCCTCCTGGCGCTCTACCTTAATTGGTCCTGGCACCACAGGATTAGTAGTATAGCGGTTACATACCAGAGGTTTGAGGAGAGATACATGGAACACATTGTGAATGCACATGGACGCAGGTATGTCCAATGCATAAGAAACAGGGTTGATTTTGCGGATCACCCTGAACTGACCAATAAACCGGGGAGCCAATTTATTAGATGGGACTTGTAGCTTAAGGTTTCTGAAGGATAACCATACCCTGTCCCCAACCTGGAAGGAGACTGCTGGCAGCCGTCTACGATTAGCATGATGATGATGATGCTGGAAAAACTGACAGAGTACCCTCTGAACCTGTGCCCATGTGGAGCGGAGCTGCTCAATATGCTCGTCCAGAGCTGGAATCTGTTGAGACTGAAATGAGTCCGGGAGTAAGCACGGCTGAAACCCGTAGTTTATAAGAAAAGGGGAGCTCCCAGATGAAGAGTTAACCGCACAGTTCCTGGCGAACTCTGCCCACAGCAACAGGTCGGCCCAATTATCATGATGGTCAGTAACAAAAGAGCGCAGTCCCTCCAGTCCCTGATTGGTCCGCTCAGCAGCCCTATTGGTCTGGGGATGGTACGCAGAAGAAAAGGATAATTGAATGCCCATCTGTTCACAAAAGGCTCTCCAAAACCTAGACACGAACTGGCTACCCCTGTCGGACACCAGAACTCTGGGTACCCCGTGTAACTGGAATACTTCTTTAGCGAAAACCACCGTTAATTCTTTGGCAGAGGGAAGACCACGATGGGGCACGAAATGAGCCATTTTAGAAAACCTGTCTACCACCATAAGTATAAAGGAGTACTCCCTAGACACTGGCAATTGTCCCATAAAATCAATAGAAACGTGGGACCAGGGGCGTTCACCATTGGGCACTGGTTGGAGTAGGCCCACAGGGAGGTGTCTAGGGGTCTTGGCACGGGCACAGGTGGCACAAGCATTGGTAAATGCAGCACAATCTGCTCTCAGGGAGGGCCACCAGAACACTTGCGAGAGAGACTGTTACGGTTTTTTAGGACACTCAGACCAGTATGTGAAATAAAACACAATTTTATTAGAATAAAGATAATGCAAACGATCGCCCTCTAGTGGCGGTTGAATAGACACACAGTGAAGACTGATATGTTACAAGAGTTAATGCACAATATAGTAGACATGCACAATTACTATGCAGATAATGGTGATCTCTACCCCAAAGGGTTAAGAGCTAAACACAGTCAGTCTCAGATGTGGTGGTTTGGCACGCCCTGGGTGTTAAAGGGAGGTGCTGATAGAGACAGTCCACAATGTACTGGAATCGTAGATGCCTAGCCAAAGTGACCGAGTAGTAAACAGAACAGAGATCCAAATAGCCCCCGCGGGCGTACCTACTGGAAAACTGCTTCTGCGAGTGCAAGTGTAAGTAGCCCCCACGGGCATAACGGAAACCGGCCTGCAATGCAAGAGCTGACTAAGCCTCTTCAGACTTAACCGGATACCAGTAGCGGTAGTGCTAGAGCCAATAGCCCCCACGGGCGTATACAACGGAATCTGCCAGAGCTGAAGCCTTCCCTCTAACACCACTCTGCTTAAAAGATATCGCCCAGTAACAACGAGAAGGGAGAGCCTATGGCGCCCAACCGGCCCACAATACGTGACTACTCTGCAACGGAATGAATAGAGTCGCCGTCGGTAAGCAGCCAACTCAGCAGATGTAGCACCAAAGAGGAGGCTCTATTATGGGAATCGAGATAGCGAGAGCAAGGCAGCACTGCTAGGGTTAATATGCACGTTTACACGAAGCTCTGCAAACAACGAGGCTCTGCAAGTATAGTGAGGCACACTGAGGCACGCACAGCTCTGCAAGTATAGCGGTACACTGCACTGATAACTGGCAACACCAGGCAAGGCGGTCACACGGTGGCTGGCAGCAGCGGTTGAGAATGTCGCGGCGGCGACAACGGGAATGGAGGTCACTGGAACAGGCTGGAAGTCGATCTTCGGAGCAGGAAGTCAGCCGGGCCGGGTCGGAGCACGCAGGAGGTAGTCATACAAGCTGGGTCATACACGAACAGGAACGTCAGCCAAGCCGGGTCAGGATACAGAGGTGGTTCGCAGTCAAGCCGGGTCATACACAAACAGGAACACTCGAGAGTAGTCAGGACAAGCCAAGTTGGTACACAGGAATCCGGAACACTGGAACACAGCAACAGCACTACTGGCTCAGAAACACCACGAAAGGGCATCTGACAGATGTCTGGGCCAGGCATAAGAAGGTCACCAGGGGCGGGCCAAACTGGCTCAGCAAATCAGAGCAAACCACAAGTAAGAGTGACAAGAATCACAGGCACTGTGATAAAGACTAGTGTTGAGCGAGCATGCTCGGCCGATGCTCGGATCGGCTCGAGCATCGCTCTGCTCGGCACATGGCGGTACTCGTACGAGTACCGCATGTGCTCGCCCGCCATGTTCGGGTCTCCTCCCCGCACGTTTTGCGGCTGCTGCGCAGCCAATAAACGTGCAGGGAGGCTCTGACATCGGTGTAATGCCAGCAGCCATGTTGGCTGCTGGCATTACACTGATTGGCTGGCCAGAACCCGTGGTCAGGTGCTGTATAGCACCTGACCATCGAGTTCGGCTCAGTCTGAGCCAGGGAGAGCTGAGGATAGGAAGGGAAAGGCAGTGTAGGGAGGAAAAAAAAAAATTGTGACAAAAAAGAAGCAAAAGTCCTTTTTAGGACTACTGTGTGTGGGGGCAGCAGGTTATATTGTGTGTGGGGGGAAAAAAACAAAAAAAAAAAAAAAAAAAATATTCTGTTTAGTGTGAAAAGTTGCAGATTAGAGCACATTCTGTTTAGTGTGCACAGTTGCAGATTAGAGCACATTCTGTTTAGTGTGCAAAGTTGCAGATTAGAGCACATTCTGTTTAGTGTGCAAAGTTGCAGATTAGAGCACATTCTGTTTAGTGTGCAAAGTTGCAGATTAGAGCACATTCTGTTAAGTCTTCAAACTAAAATATCAAAGTCACGTATTCCATTCAGTGTGCGTCGCCGCAGTTTAGCAGCACATTCTGAGTACTGTGCAGAGTTGCAGAATAGGAAGAAATACTGTTAAGTCTTCAAACTAAAATATCAAAGTCACATATTCCATTCAGTGTGCTTCGCCGCAGTTTAGCAGCACATTCTGTGTACTGTGCAGAGTTGCAGAATAGGAAGAAATACTGTTAAGTCTTCAAACTAAAATATCAAAGTCACATATTCCATTCAGTGTGCTTCGCCGCAGTTTAGCAGCCTATTCTGTGTACTGTGCAGAGTTGCAGAATAGGAAGAAATACTGTTAAGTCTTCAAACTAAAATATCAAAGTCACATATTCCATTCAGTGTGTTTCACCGCCGTTTAGCAGCCTATTCTGTGTACTGTGCAGAGTTGCAGAATAATAAGAAATACTGTTAAGTCTTCAAACTAAAATATCAAAGTCACATATTCCATTCAGTGTGCTTCGCCGCAGTTTAGCAGCCTATTCTGTGTACTGTGCAGAGTTTCAGAATAGGAAGAAATACTGTTAAGTCTTCAAACTAAAATATCAAAGTCACATATTCCATTCAGTGTGTTTCACCACCGTTTAGCAGCCTATTCTGTGTACTGTGCAGAGTTGCAGAATAATAAGAAATACTGTTAAGTTTTCAAACTCAAATATTAAAGTCACATATTCCATTCAGTGTGTTTCACCGCAGTTTAGCAGCCTTTTCTGTGTACTCTGCAGAGTTGCAGAATAATAAGAAATACTGTTAAGTTTTCAAACTCAAATATTAAAGTCACATATTCCATTCAGTGTGTTTCACCGCCGTTTAACAGCCTATTCTGTGTACTCTGTACAGTTGCAGAATAATAAGAAATACTGTTAAGTTTTCAAACTCAAATATTAAAGTCACATATTCCATTCAGTGTGTTTCACCGCCGTTTAACAGCCTATTCTGTGTACTCTGTACAGTTGCAGAATAATAAGAAATACTGTTAAGTTTTCAAACTAAAATATTAAAGTCACATATTCCATTCAGTGTGTTTCACCGCCGTTTAACAGCCTATTCTGTGTACTCTGTACAGTTGCAGAATAATAAGAAATACTGTTAAGTTTTCAAACTCAAATATTAAAGTCACATATTCCATTCAGTGTGTTTCACCGCCGTTTAACAGCCTATTCTGTGTACTCTGTACAGTTGCAGAATAATAAGAAATACTGTTAAGTTTTCAAACTCAAATATTAAAGTCACATATTCCATTCAGTGTGTTTCACCGCCGTTTAACAGCCTATTCTGTGTACTCTGTACAGTTGCAGAATAATAAGAAATACTGTTAAGTTTTCAAACTCAAATATTAAAGTCACATATTCCATTCAGGGTGTTTCACCGCCGTTTAACAGCCTATTCTGTGTACTCTGTACAGTTGCAGAATAATAAGAAATACTGTTAAGTTTTCAAACTCAAATATTAAAGTCACATATTCCATTCAGTGTGTTTCACCGCCGTTTAACAGCCTATTCTGTGTACTCTGTACAGTTGCAGAATAATAAGAAATACTGTTAAGTTTTCAAACTCAAATATTAAAGTCACATATTCCATTCAGTGTGTTTCACCGCAGTTTAGCAGCCTATTCTGTGTACTCTGCAGAGTTGCAGAATAATAAGAAATACTGTTAAGTTTTCAAACTCAAATATTAAAGTCACATATTCCATTCAGTGTGTTTCACCGCAGTTTAGCAGCCTATTCTGTGTACTCTGTACAGTTGCAGAATAATAAGAAATACTGTTAAGTTTTCAAACTCAAATATTAAAGTCACATATTCCATTCAGTGTGTTTCACCGCCGTTTAACAGCCTATTCTGTGTACTCTGTACAGTTGCAGAATAATAAGAAATACTGTTAAGTTTTCAAACTCAAATATTAAAGTCACATATTCCATTCAGTGTGTTTCACCGCCGTTTAACAGCCTATTCTGTGTACTCTGTACAGTTGCAGAATAATAAGAAATACTGTTAAGTTTTCAAACTCAAATATTAAAGTCACATATTCCATTCAGTGTGTTTCACCGCCGTTTAACAGCCTATTCTGTGTACTCTGTACAGTTGCAGAATAATAAGAAATACTGTTAAGTTTTCAAACTCAAATATTAAAGTCACATATTCCATTCAGTGTGTTTCACCGCAGTTTAGCAGCCTATTCTGTGTACTCTGCAGAGTTGCAGAATAATAAGAAATACTGTTAAGTTTTCAAACTCAAATATTAAAGTCACATATTCCATTCAGTGTGTTTCACCGCAGTTTAGCAGCCTATTCTGTGTACTCTGTACAGTTGCAGAATAATAAGAAATACTGTTAAGTTTTCAAACTCAAATATTAAAGTCACATATTCCATTCAGTGTGTTTCACCGCCGTTTAACAGCCTATTCTGTGTACTCTGTACAGTTGCAGAATAATAAGAAATACTGTTAAGTTTTCAAACTCAAATATTAAAGTCACATATTCCATTCAGTGTGTTTCACCGCCGTTTAACAGCCTATTCTGTGTACTCTGTACAGTTGCAGAATAATAAGAAATACTGTTAAGTTTTCAAACTCAAATATTAAAGTCACATATTCCATTCAGTGTGTTTCACCGCCGTTTAACAGCCTATTCTGTGTACTCTGTACAGTTGCAGAATAATAAGAAATACTGTTAAGTTTTCAAACTCAAATATTAAAGTCACATATTCCATTCAGTGTGTTTCACCGCCGTTTAACAGCCTATTCTGTGTACTCTGTACAGTTGCAGAATAATAAGAAATACTGTTAAGTTTTCAAACTCAAATATTAAAGTCACATATTCCATTCAGTGTGCTTCGCCGCAGTTTAGCAGCCTATTCTGTGTACTGTGCAGAGTTGCAGAATAGGAAGAAATACTGTTAAGTCTTCAAACTAAAATATCAAAGTCACATATTCCATTCAGTGTGTTTCACCGCCGTTTAGCAGCCTATTCTGTGTACTGTGCAGAGTTGCAGAATAATAAGAAATACTGTTAAGTCTTCAAACTAAAATATCAAAGTCACATATTCCATTCAGTGTGCTTCGCCGCAGTTTAGCAGCCTATTCTGTGTACTGTGCAGAGTTGCAGAATAGGAAGAAATACTGTTAAGTCTTCAAACTAAAATATCAAAGTAACATATTCCATTCAGTGTGTTTCACCGCCGTTTAGCAGCCTATTCTGTGTACTGTGCAGAGTTGCAGAATAATAAGAAATACTGTTAAGTTTTCAAACTCAAATATTAAAGTCACATATTCCATTCAGTGTGTTTCACCGCAGTTTAGCAGCCTTTTCTGTGTACTCTGCAGAGTTGCAGAATAATAAGAAATACTGTTAAGTTTTCAAACTCAAATATTAAAGTCACATATTCCATTCAGTGTGTTTCACCGCCGTTTAACAGCCTATTCTGTGTACTCTGTACAGTTGCAGAATAATAAGAAATACTGTTAAGTTTTCAAACTCAAATATTAAAGTCACATATTCCATTCAGTGTGTTTCACCGCCGTTTAACAGCCTATTCTGTGTACTCTGTACAGTTGCAGAATAATAAGAAATACTGTTAAGTTTTCAAACTCAAATATTAAAGTCACATATTCCATTCAGTGTGTTTCACCGCCGTTTAACAGCCTATTCTGTGTACTCTGTACAGTTGCAGAATAATAAGAAATACTGTTAAGTTTTCAAACTCAAATATTAAAGTCACATATTCCATTCAGTGTGTTTCACCGCCGTTTAACAGCCTATTCTGTGTACTCTGTACAGTTGCAGAATAATAAGAAATACTGTTAAGTTTTCAAACTCAAATATTAAAGTCACATATTCCATTCAGTGTGTTTCACCGCCGTTTAACAGCCTATTCTGTGTACTCTGTACAGTTGCAGAATAATAAGAAATACTGTTAAGTTTTCAAACTCAAATATTAAAGTCACATATTCCATTCAGTGTGTTTCACCGCCGTTTAACAGCCTATTCTGTGTACTCTGTACAGTTGCAGAATAATAAGAAATACTGTTAAGTTTTCAAACTCAAATATTAAAGTCACATATCCCATTCAGTGTGTTTCACCGCAGTTTAGCAGCCTATTCTGTGTACTCTGCAGAGTTGCAGAATAATAAGAAATACTGTTAAGTTTTCAAACTCAAATATTAAAGTCACATATTCCATTCAGTGTGTTTCACCGCAGTTTAGCAGCCTATTCTGTGTACTCTGTACAGTTGCAGAATAATAAGAAATACTGTTAAGTTTTCAAACTCAAATATTAAAGTCACATATTCCATTCAGTGTGTTTCACCGCCGTTTAACAGCCTATTCTGTGTACTCTGTACAGTTGCAGAATAATAAGAACTACTGTTAAGTTTTCAAACTCAAATATTAAAGTCACATTTTCCATTCAGTGTGTTTCACCGCCGTTTAACAGCCTATTCTGTGTACTCTGTACAGTTGCAGAATAATAAGAAATACTGTTAAGTTTTCAAACTCAAATATTAAAGTCACATATTCCATTCAGTGTGTTTCACCGCCGTTTAACAGCCTATTCTGTGTACTCTGTACAGTTGCAGAATAATAAGAAATACTGTTAAGTTTTCAAACTCAAATATTAAAGTCACATATTCCATTCAGTGTGTTTCACCGCCGTTTAACAGCCTATTCTGTGTACTCTGTACAGTTGCAGAATAATAAGAAATACTGTTAAGTTTTCAAACTCAAATATTAAAGTCACATATTCCATTCAGTGTGTTTCACCGCCGTTTAACAGCCTATTCTGTGTACTCTGTACAGTTGCAGAATAATAAGAAATACTGTTAAGTTTTCAAACTCAAATATTAAAGTCACATATTCCATTCAGTGTGTTTCACCGCCGTTTAACAGCCTATTCTGTGTACTCTGTACAGTTGCAGAATAATAAGAAATACTGTTAAGTTTTCAAACTCAAATATTAAAGTCACATATTCCATTCAGTGTGTTTCACCGCCGTTTAACAGCCTATTCTGTGTACTCTGTACAGTTGCAGAATAATAAGAAATACTGTTAAGTTTTCAAACTCAAATATTAAAGTCACATATTCCATTCAGTGTGTTTCACCGCCGTTTAACAGCCTATTCTGTGTACTCTGTACAGTTGCAGAATAATAAGAAATACTGTTAAGTTTTCAAACTCAAATATTAAAGTCACATATTCCATTCAGTGTGTTTCACCGCAGTTTAGCAGCCTATTCTGTGTACTCTGCAGAGTTGCAGAATAATAAGAAATACTGTTAAGTTTTCAAACTCAAATAATAAAAAGTCACATATTCCATTCAGTGTGTTTCACCGTAGTTTAGCAGCCTATTCTGTGTACTCTGTACAGTTGCAGAATAATAAGAAATACTGTTAAGTTTTCAAACTCAAATATTAAAGTCACATATTCCATTCAGTGTCTTTCACCACCGTTTAACAGCCTATTCTGTGTACTCTGTACAGTTGCAGAATAATAAGAAATACTGTTAAGTTTTCAAACTCAAATATTAAAGTCACATATTCCATTCAGTGTGTTTCACCGCCGTTTAACAGCCTATTCTGTGTACTCTGTACAGTTGCAGAATAATAAGAAATACTGTTAAGTTTTCAAACTCAAATATTAAAGTCACATATTCCATTCAGTGTGTTTCACCGCCGTTTAACAGCCTATTCTGTGTACTCTGTACAGTTGCAGAATAATAAGAAATACTGTTAAGTTTTCAAACTCAAATATTAAAGTCACATATTCCATTCAGTGTGTTTCACCGCCGTTTAACAGCCTATTCTGTGTACTCTGTACAGTTGCAGAATAATAAGAAATACTGTTAAGTTTTCAAACTCAAATATTAAAGTCACATATTCCATTCAGTGTGTTTCACCGCCGTTTAACAGCCTATTCTGTGTACTCTGTACAGTTGCAGAATAATAAGAAATACTGTTAAGTTTTTAAACTCAAATATTAAAGTCACATATTCCATTCAGTGTGTTTCACCGCCGTTTAACAGCCTATTCTGTGTACTCTGTACAGTTGCAGAATAATAAGAAATACTGTTAAGTTTTCAAACTCAAATATTAAAGTCACATATTCCATTCAGTGTGTTTCACCGCAGTTTAGCAGCCTATTCTGCGTACTCTGCAGAGTTGCAGAATAATAAGAAATACTGTTAAGTTTTCAAACTCAAATATTAAAGTCACATATTCCATTCAGTGTGTTTCACCGCAGTTTAGCAGCCTATTCTGTGTACTCTGTACAGTTGCAGAATAATAAGAAATACTGTTAAGTTTTCAAACTCAAATATTAAAGTCACATATTCCATTCAGTGTGTTTCACCACCGTTTAACAGCCTATTCTGTGTACTCTGTACAGTTGCAGAATAATAAGAAATACTGTTAAGTTTTCAAACTCAAATATTAAAGTCACATATTCCATTCAGTGTGTTTCACCGCCGTTTAACAGCCTATTCTGTGTACTCTGTACAGTTGCAGAATAATAAGAAATACTGTTAAGTTTTCAAACTCAAATATTAAAGTCACATATTCCATTCAGTGTGTTTCACCGCCGTTTAACAGCCTATTCTGTGTACTCTGTACAGTTGCAGAATAATAAGAAATACTGTTAAGTTTTCAAACTCAAATATTAAAGTCACATATTCCATTCAGTGTGTTTCACCGCCGTTTAACAGCCTATTCTGTGTACTCTGTACAGTTGCAGAATAATAAGAAATACTGTTAAGTTTTCAAACTCAAATATTAAAGTCACATATTCCATTCAGTGTGTTTCACCGCCGTTTAACAGCCTATTCTGTGTACTCTGTACAGTTGCAGAATAATAAGAAATACTGTTAAGTTTTCAAACTCAAATATTAAAGTCACATATTCCATTCAGTGTGCTTCGCCGCAGTTTAGCAGCCTATTCTGTGTACTGTGCAGAGTTGCAGAATAGGAAGAAATACTGTTAAGTCTTCAAACTAAAATATCAAAGTCACATATTCCATTCAGTGTGTTTCACCGCCGTTTAGCAGCCTATTCTGTGTACTGTGCAGAGTTGCAGAATAATAAGAAATACTGTTAAGTCTTCAAACTAAAATATCAAAGTCACATATTCCATTCAGTGTGCTTCGCCGCAGTTTAGCAGCCTATTCTGTGTACTGTGCAGAGTTGCAGAATAGGAAGAAATACTGTTAAGTCTTCAAACTAAAATATCAAAGTCACATATTCCATTCAGTGTGTTTCACCGCCGTTTAGCAGCCTATTCTGTGTACTGTGCAGAGTTGCAGAATAATAAGAAATACTGTTAAGTTTTCAAACTCAAATATTAAAGTCACATATTCCATTCAGTGTGTTTCACCGCAGTTTAGCAGCCTTTTCTGTGTACTCTGCAGAGTTGCAGAATAATAAGAAATACTGTTAAGTTTTCAAACTCAAATATTAAAGTCACATATTCCATTCAGTGTGTTTCACCGCCGTTTAACAGCCTATTCTGTGTACTCTGTACAGTTGCAGAATAATAAGAAATACTGTTAAGTTTTCAAACTCAAATATTAAAGTCACATATTCCATTCAGTGTGTTTCACCGCCGTTTAACAGCCTATTCTGTGTACTCTGTACAGTTGCAGAATAATAAGAAATACTGTTAAGTTTTCAAACTCAAATATTAAAGTCACATATTCCATTCAGTGTGTTTCACCGCCGTTTAACAGCCTATTCTGTGTACTCTGTACAGTTGCAGAATAATAAGAAATACTGTTAAGTTTTCAAACTCAAATATTAAAGTCACATATTCCATTCAGTGTGTTTCACCGCCGTTTAACAGCCTATTCTGTGTACTCTGTACAGTTGCAGAATAATAAGAAATACTGTTAAGTTTTCAAACTCAAATATTAAAGTCACATATTCCATTCAGTGTGCTTCGCCGCAGTTTAGCAGCCTATTCTGTGTACTGTGCAGAGTTGCAGAATAGGAAGAAATACTGTTAAGTCTTCAAACTAAAATATCAAAGTCACATATTCCATTCAGTGTGTTTCACCGCCGTTTAGCAGCCTATTCTGTGTACTGTGCAGAGTTGCAGAATAATAAGAAATACTGTTAAGTCTTCAAACTAAAATATCAAAGTCACATATTCCATTCAGTGTGCTTCGCCGCAGTTTAGCAGCCTATTCTGTGTACTGTGCAGAGTTGCAGAATAGGAAGAAATACTGTTAAGTCTTCAAACTAAAATATCAAAGTCACATATTCCATTCAGTGTGTTTCACCGCCGTTTAGCAGCCTATTCTGTGTACTGTGCAGAGTTGCAGAATAATAAGAAATACTGTTAAGTTTTCAAACTCAAATATTAAAGTCACATATTCCATTCAGTGTGTTTCACCGCAGTTTAGCAGCCTTTTCTGTGTACTCTGCAGAGTTGCAGAATAATAAGAAATACTGTTAAGTTTTCAAACTCAAATATTAAAGTCACATATTCCATTCAGTGTGTTTCACCGCCGTTTAACAGCCTATTCTGTGTACTCTGTACAGTTGCAGAATAATAAGAAATACTGTTAAGTTTTCAAACTCAAATATTAAAGTCACATATTCCATTCAGTGTGTTTCACCGCCGTTTAACAGCCTATTCTGTGTACTCTGTACAGATGCAGAATAATAAGAAATACTGTTAAGTTTTCAAACTCAAATATTAAAGTCACATATTCCATTCAGTGTGTTTCACCGCCGTTTAACAGCCTATTCTGTGTACTCTGTACAGTTGCAGAATAATAAGAAATACTGTTAAGTTTTCAAACTCAAATATTAAAGTCACATATTCCATTCAGTGTGTTTCACCGCCGTTTAACAGCCTATTCTGTGTACTCTGCAGAGTTGCAGAATAATAAGAAATACTGTTAAGTTTTCAAACTAAAATATTAAAGTCACATATTCCATTCAGTGTGTTTCACCGCCGTTTAACAGCCTATTCTGTGTACTCTGTACAGTTGCAGAATAATAAGAAATACTGTTAAGTTTTCAAACTCAAATATTAAAGTCACATATTCCATTCAGTGTGTTTCACCGCCGTTTAACAGCCTATTCTGTGTACTCTGTACAGTTGCAGAATAATAAGAAATACTGTTAAGTTTTCAAACTCAAATATTAAAGTCACATATTCCATTCAGTGTGTTTCACCGCCGTTTAACAGCCTATTCTGTGTACTCTGTACAGTTGCAGAATAATAAGAAATACTGTTAAGTTTTCAAACTCAAATATTAAAGTCACATATTCCATTCAGTGTGTTTCACCGCCGTTTAACAGCCTATTCTGTGTACTCTGTACAGTTGCAGAATAATAAGAAATACTGTTAAGTTTTCAAACTCAAATATTAAAGTCACATATTCCATTCAGTGTGTTTCACCGCCGTTTAACAGCCTTTTCTGTGTACTCTGTACAGTTGCAGAATAATAAGAAATACTGTTAAGTTTTCAAACTCAAATATTAAAGTCACATATTCCATTCAGTGTGTTTCACCGCCGTTTAACAGCCTATTCTGTGTACTCTGTACAGTTGCAGAATAATAAGAAATACTGTTAAGTTTTCAAACTCAAATATTAAAGTCACATATTCCATTCAGTGTGTTTCACCGCCGTTTAACAGCCTATTCTGTGTACTCTGTACAGTTGCAGAATAATAAGAAATACTGTTAAGTTTTCAAACTCAAATATTAAAGTCACATATTCCATTCAGTGTGTTTCACCGCCGTTTAACAGCCTATTCTGTGTACTCTGTACAGTTGCAGAATAATAAGAAATACTGTTAAGTTTTCAAACTCAAATATTAAAGTCACATATTCCATTCAGTGTGTTTCACCGCAGTTTAGCAGCCTATTCTGTGTACTCTGCAGAGTTGCAGAATAATAAGAAATACTGTTAAGTTTTCAAACTCAAATATTAAAGTCACATATTCCATTCAGTGTGTTTCACCGCAGTTTAGCAGCCTATTCTGTGTACTCTGTACAGTTGCAGAATAATAAGAAATACTGTTAAGTTTTCAAACTCAAATATTAAAGTCACATATTCCATTCAGTGTGTTTCACCACCGTTTAACAGCCTATTCTGTGTACTCTGTACAGTTGCAGAATAATAAGAAATACTGTTAAGTTTTCAAACTCAAATATTAAAGTCACATATTCCATTCAGTGTGTTTCACCGCCGTTTAACAGCCTATTCTGTGTACTCTGTACAGTTGCAGAATAATAAGAAATACTGTTAAGTTTTCAAACTCAAATATTAAAGTCACATATTCCATTCAGTGTGTTTCACCGCCGTTTAACAGCCTATTCTGTGTACTCTGTACAGTTGCAGAATAATAAGAAATACTGTTAAGTTTTCAAACTCAAATATTAAAGTCACATATTCCATTCAGTGTGTTTCACCGCCGTTTAACAGCCTATTCTGTGTACTCTGTACAGTTGCAGAATAATAAGAAATACTGTTAAGTTTTCAAACTCAAATATTAAAGTCACATATTCCATTCAGTGTGTTTCACCGCCGTTTAACAGCCTATTCTGTGTACTCTGTACAGTTGCAGAATAATAAGAAATACTGTTAAGTTTTCAAACTCAAATATTAAAGTCACATATTCCATTCAGTGTGCTTCGCCGCAGTTTAGCAGCCTATTCTGTGTACTGTGCAGAGTTGCAGAATAGGAAGAAATACTGTTAAGTCTTCAAACTAAAATATCAAAGTCACATATTCCATTCAGTGTGTTTCACCGCCGTTTAGCAGCCTATTCTGTGTACTGTGCAGAGTTGCAGAATAATAAGAAATACTGTTAAGTCTTCAAACTAAAATATCAAAGTCACATATTCCATTCAGTGTGCTTCGCCGCAGTTTAGCAGCCTATTCTGTGTACTGTGCAGAGTTGCAGAATAGGAAGAAATACTGTTAAGTCTTCAAACTAAAATATCAAAGTCACATATTCCTTTCAGTGTGTTTCACCGCCGTTTAGCAGCCTATTCTGTGTACTGTGCAGAGTTGCAGAATAATAAGAAATACTGTTAAGTTTTCAACCTCAAATATTAAAGTCACATATTCCATTCAGTGTGTTTCACCGCAGTTTAGCAGCCTTTTCTGTGTACTCTGCAGAGTTGCAGAATAATAAGAAATACTGTTAAGTTTTCAAACTCAAATATTAAAGTCACATATTCCATTCAGTGTGTTTCACCGCCGTTTAACAGCCTATTCTGTGTACTCTGTACAGTTGCAGAATAATAAGAAATACTGTTAAGTTTTCAAACTCAAATATTAAAGTCACATATTCCATTCAGTGTGTTTCACCGCCGTTTAACAGCCTATTCTGTGTACTCTGTACAGTTGCAGAATAATAAGAAATACTGTTAAGTTTTCAAACTCAAATATTAAAGTCACATATTCCATTCAGTGTGTTTCACCGCCGTTTAACAGCCTATTCTGTGTACTCTGTACAGTTGCAGAATAATAAGAAATACTGTTAAGTTTTCAAACTCAAATATTAAAGTCACATATTCCATTCAGTGTGTTTCACCGCCGTTTAACAGCCTATTCTGTGTACTCTGTACAGTTGCAGAATAATAAGAAATACTGTTAAGTTTTCAAACTCAAATATTAAAGTCACATATTCCATTCAGTGTGTTTCACCGCCGTTTAACAGCCTATTCTGTGTACTCTGTACAGTTGCAGAATAATAAGAAATACTGTTAAGTTTTCAAACTCAAATATTAAAGTCACATATTCCATTCAGTGTGTTTCACCGCCGTTTAACAGCCTATTCTGTGTACTCTGTACAGTTGCAGAATAATAAGAAATACTGTTAAGTTTTCAAACTCAAATATTAAAGTCACATATTCCATTCAGTGTGTTTCACCGCAGTTTAGCAGCCTATTCTGTGTACTCTGCAGAGTTGCAGAATAATAAGAAATACTGTTAAGTTTTCAAACTCAAATATTAAAGTCACATATTCCATTCAGTGTGTTTCACCGCAGTTTAGCAGCCTATTCTGTGTACTCTGTACAGTTGCAGAATAATAAGAAATACTGTTAAGTTTTCAAACTCAAATATTAAAGTCACATATTCCATTCAGTGTGTTTCACCGCCGTTTAACAGCCTATTCTGTGTACTCTGTACAGTTGCAGAATAATAAGAAATACTGTTAAGTTTTCAAACTCAAATATTAAAGTCACATATTCCATTCAGTGTGTTTCACCGCCGTTTAACAGCCTATTCTGTGTACTCTGTACAGTTGCAGAATAATAAGAAATACTGTTAAGTTTTCAAACTCAAATATTAAAGTCACATATTCCATTCAGTGTGTTTCACCGCCGTTTAACAGCCTATTCTGTGTACTCTGTACAGTTGCAGAATAATAAGAAATACTGTTAAGTTTTCAAACTCAAATATTAAAGTCACATATTCCATTCAGTGTGTTTCACCGCCGTTTAACAGCCTATTCTGTGTACCCTGTACAGTTGCAGAATAATAAGAAATACTGTTAAGTTTTCAAACTCAAATATTAAAGTCACATATTCCATTCAGTATGTTTCACCGCCGTTTAACAGCCTATTCTGTGTACTCTGTACAGTTGCAGAATAATAAGAAATACTGTTAAGTTTTCAAACTCAAATATTAAAGTCACATATTCCATTCAGTGTGTTTCACCGCCGTTTAACAGCCTATTCTGTGTACTCTGTACAGTTGCAGAATAATAAGAAATACTGTTAAGTTTTCAAACTCAAATATTAAAGTCACATATTCCATTCAGTGTGTTTCACCGCCGTTTAACAGCCTATTCTGTGTACTCTGTACAGTTGCAGAATAATAAGAAATACTGTTAAGTTTTCAAACTCAAATATTAAAGTCACATATTCCATTCAGTGTGTTTCACCGCCGTTTAACAGCCTATTCTGTGTACTCTGTACAGTTGCAGAATAATAAGAAATACTGTTAAGTTTTCAAACTCAAATATTAAACTCACATATTCCATTCAGTGTGTTTCACCGCAGTTTAGCAGCCTATTCTGTGTACTCTGTACAGTTGCAGAATAATAAGAAATACTGTTAAGTTTTCAAACTCAAATATTAAAGTCACATATTCCATTCAGTGTGTTTCACCGCAGTTTAGCAGCCTATTCTGTGTACTCTGTACAGTTGCAGAACAATAAGAAATACTGTTAAGTTTTCAAACTCAAATATTAAACTCACATATTCCATTCAGTGTGTTTCACCGCCGTTTAACAGCCTATTCTGTGTACTCTGTACAGTTGCAGAATAATAAGAAATACTGTTAAGTTTTCAAACTCAAATATTAAAGTCACATATTCTGTGTAAGATGAAGAAGGCGGGTAAAAAGGGACGGGGAAGTGGACGTGATCCTGAAAGTTCAGGGCGCGGGTCAGGACGCGGAGAAACTGTGCCTGGTGCCAGAGCACAAGAAAGAAAGACATCCACCATACCTAGCTTCATGTGTAATTTTACAGGGCGTCGCAGGACATCACTCTCGAGGTCCGACCACTGCGAACAGGTGGTCGGTTGGATGACAGCTGATACTGCTTCCAGTCGGTTAAGCACCACCCTGTCTTCCACCAAGTCCACTCTCAGTAGCCAAGAGTCTGGTCAACATAATCCTCACTCTGATCATCCTTCCTCCCACCATACACGGTCTGGTCAAAGAAGTGATCCCACACTGGGATATAGTGAGGAGCTCGTCTCATCACCAATCCTTCATTTGACCCTCTCTCCAAGCACGCTTGCAGAGGAACATGACATCTTGTGCCCTGATTCACAACCTCTAGAGGCTACCCAATCACAAGAAGATGACAGATGCGAACGGCATTTAAGGTCAAAGGAAGTAGTGGATGATGATGATGATGATGATGAGACACAGTTGCCATTAAATCAACCACTATTTCCGTCTCAAGACCTTGTTGAGGAGAATGTTATACAGTTGTCAATGACTGAGTATGTGGTGGGATCAAGACTTGAGGAGGATGATCAGAGTGAGGAAGTGGAGGAGGACTTGGTGGACGATGAGGTGACTGACCCCACCTGGGAAGGTGTAGAGCCGAGCGATGACAGCAGTCCTGAGGGTGAGCCATCTGCAGCACCGCAACAGGCTGGAAGAGGCAGTGGTGTGGCTACAGAAAGAAGGCGGACCGCACCAAACCGGCCCGCAAATGTTCCACGGAGCACCCCCTTGCGTAAATCTACCTTGCCAAGGGGTAGGTGTTCCGCGGTATGGCGTTTTTTTAAGGAAAGTGCGGACGACAAAAGAATTGTAGTTTGCAACCTGTGCCACACCAGAATGAGCCGAGGCATGAACACTAGAAACCTCACCACCACCAGCATGATCCGACACATGGCATCCAAGCACCGTAGTAAGTGGGAGGAACGCCTGGATCGCCCATCTGTGTCTGCAGGCCACACCACTGCCTCCTCTTCCCCTGTTTTCGGTGCCGGCCAATCGCCTGTCGAAGGCGCAGGCCCGCATACCTCCCGCCCTGCACCTGTAGCATCTGAAGCACCATCAGCGACCACATCCACTTCCCTGTCCCAGCACAGCGTCCAAATGTCGTTACCCCAGGCATTTGAGCGCAAGAGAAAGTACCCAGCCACCCACCCACAGGCCATAGCACTAACCTCACACCTTTCAAAATTACTGGCCATCGAAATGCTGCCATTTAGGCTTGTGGACACTGAGTCCTTCCGCAGCCTGATGGCAGCAGCTGTCCCTCGGTACGCGGTCCCCAGCCGCCACTACTTTTCGCGGTGTGCCATCCCCGCATTACACCACCATGTGTCCCGTAACATCACCCGTGCCCTGACCAACGCAGTTACTGGGAAGGTCCACTTAACGACTGACACATGGACAAGTGCTTGTGGCCAGGGACGCTACATTTCCCTGACGGCACACTGGGTGAATGTCGTGGAGGCTGGGAGCGACTCGGACCCTGGGATGGCACGGGTGCTACCCACGCCGAGGATTGCGGGCCCTACCTCCATCAGGGTTTCCACCAGCACCTACGTTATTGGCTCCTCCTCCTCCGTTTCCACCTCCGAATTCTCTACACACACCGCCACTCCCCCATCAGCCAGTAGCTGGAAGCAGTGTAGCACTGCAGTGGGGAAGCGTCAACAGGCCGTGCTGAAGCTGATCTGCCTTGGGGACAAACAGCACACGGCCTCAGAGCTGTTGCAGGGGATTAGTCACCAGACCGAGCAGTGGCTCTCGCCACTCAACCTGCAACCAGGCATGGTTGTGTGTGATAATGGGCGTAACTTGGTGGCGGCTTTGGAGCTCGGCAAGCTCACACACGTACCATGCCTAGCGCATGTATTTAATTTAGTGGTGCAGCGATTTCTAAAAACCTACCCCGATGTGCATGATCTCTTGACCAAGGTGCGCCGCGTGTGTGCACATTTCCGTAAGTCATCAACAGCTTCAGCCGGCCTGTTGAAGCTGCAGCAGCGCTTACAATTGCCAGCTCACCGGCTGCTGTGTGACGTGAGCACGCGCTGGAACTCCACCTTCCACATGTTGGCCCGGCTTTGTGAGCAGCAGAGGGCAGTAGTGGAGTACCAGCTGTTACACGGTCGTCGCCTCTCCGTTCAACTTCCTGTAATCAGAAGTGAGGAGTGGGAATGGATGTCAGACCTCTGTGAGGTTTTACGCAATTTTGAGGAATCGACACAGATGGTGAGCGGCGATAACGCTATTATCAGTGTAACCATCCCACTTCTGTGTCTACTGAAACGCTCGCTGCTCACAATTAAAACCGACGCTTTGCATGTGGAAGAGGTGGAAATGGGGGAGGAAGAGCTTACACAAGGTGATAGCCAGAGCACCCTCACTTCGTCTTCTCAGCGACAATTGGAGGAGGCGGAGGAGGAGGAGGAGGAGGAGGAGGAAGACACGGTTGCCTCCGCTACAGAGGGTAGCCATGGAACTTTAGTTCCATCTCTTCAGCGTGGGTGGGCAGAAGAGGAGGAAGAGGATGAGGAGATTGAGAGTCATCCTCCTGGTGAGGACAGCGAAATCTTGACTGTTGGTACTCTGGCACACATGGCTGACTTTATGTTAGGCTGCCTTTCCCGTGACCCACGCGTTGTACGCATTTTAGACAACACGGATTACTGGGTGTTCACCCTTCTGGACCCCCGCTACAAAGAGAATTTCTCATCTCTCATTCCTCCGGTGGAGAGGACAAGCAAAATGTTGCAATACCAGAAGGTTCTTGTCGAAAAATTGCTCCAAAATTTTCCATCTGACAACGCTGGCGGCAGAGTACGTGCTACCTTGGCCAACCGAGAAGGGGAGAAAAGGGGAGCACACAGCAGTTCCGAGAAAGGCAGGGCAACACTCTCCAAGGCGTGGGACACCTTCATGACACCCCGCCAGCACCCTCACCCTGATGCGCAGCCTAGTGTCACAAGGAGGGAAAAGTTTTGGAAGATGGTGAAGGAGTACGTAGCAGACCGTGTCAGCGTCCTCAATGATCCCTCTGTGCCTTACAACTACTGGGTGTCCAAGCTGGACACGTGGTATGAACTGGCACTCTACGCCTTGGAGGTGCTGGCCTGCCCTGCCGCCAGCGTTCTGTCTGAGCGGGTATTTAGTGCTGCTGGTGGCATCATAACAGATAAGCGTATCCGCCTTTCCACCGACAATGCTGATAGGTTGACACTTATAAAAATGAACAAGGCCTGGATTTCCCCTGACTTCTCCACTCCACTGGAGGAAAGCCCCGGGGGAACATAAACTCACTTTATATATGTTATTTACAATGATGTGAATACTCTGTATTCCCATTCACCCCTTCCACCCAAAAAACGGGTATATGGTTGACTCTTAATCTTCTCATCCTCCTCCTCCTCTTCCATATGCCCTGGGATATAATTTTTATATAGGGCCAGCTCACCAGCGGGCCCTGTGATATAATTTTTATATAGGGCCAGCTCACCAGCGGGCCCTGTTTGCCAATTTTTATATAGGTCAGCTCACCAGCGGGCCTTCTCATATAATGTTTTATTGGGTCAGCTCTCTAGCGGGCCCTCTCATATAATGTTTTATAGCGTCAGCTCACTAGCGGGCCTTCGCATATAATGTTTAGGATGGTCAGCTCTGCAGCAGACCCTCACCCATAATGTTTTAGACGGTCGGCTCAGCGCACGTTTCCCTCTTAATCATGGCCTCAGTTCAATAAAATCAAGGAAATTTTTGGGAGAATTTGCCTCTGTGCACGTTTCCCTCTTAATCATGGCCTCAGTTCTGAAAATCAAGGAAATTTTTGGGAGAATTTGCCTCTGCGCACGTTTCCCTCTTAATCATGGCCTCACTTCCGAAAATCAAGGAAATTTTTGGGATAATTTGCAGATGATATACAAGTAAATATACAGCAAATATTGTTTGGTAACAATTTTTCGCCTAAAGTCGTTTTTATTTTCCTTTTTGTGTGTTTTATGGTCAGTCTGTAAAAATGGCGTACTACGGGCGAAAGATCGTTCCCAGCAGCGATGTTGGAGTCCAAGATGCATCCAGACATCCTCCCTATGCTGTCCCTGAACCATTTCTGTGGTGTTTCCATCATTTTCTGCCCTTTTCCTATGGACCAGGCACCCTCCCCTCATCAGAGCAGGGGGTGCCTGGTGTAATGCTCGAGTCCTCCCATTGACTTCAATGGGGCTCGGGTGTTCGGCCGAGCACTCGAGCCTCAGGGGGTGCTCGGTCAGAGCACCCGAACACCCGAGCATTGGGGTGCTCGCTCATCACTAATAAAGACCATATCAATTGATCCCTACCAATATGCCCAGCAGCCTTAGAGTAGTGGTAGGTTTCAAGTAGTCTAGTGCGGAATGGCTTGTCCACATAACACTTGCCCACTGGGGTGTCTGGAGGGACAGTAGCCTGGGGGGGCCAATATTTCTTCCCCCAGTGGCGAAGTGATACTGGTGCGTAAAGTTGCCAATATACGATCAGGCTGTACGATAGGTGCTGGGACCTCGCTCCTGTCGGTCTCAGGCTCAAATTGTCTCGACAGGGCATCGACGCTAATGTTCTTGGAACCCAGCAAATAAGAAACAATGAAGTTAAATCGGGAAAGAAACAGTGCCCATCTGGCCTGACGAGAAGACAATCTTTTAGCTTCTGATAGATAAGTCAGGTTTTTATGGTCTGTGAGAATTAATACAGGATTTCTGGTACCTTCCAATAGGTGACACCACTCCTTAAGAGCGAGAATGATAGCCAGTAATTCTCTGTCACCTATTCCATAATGGCTCTGAGCAATCGACAGTTTCTTTGATAAAAATCCACAAGGTCTGAGTGTATTGCCCTTTTCTGGTCTTTGGGAAAGTACTGCCCCAACTCCGATTTCTGAGGCATCGACCTCCAATGTAAACGGAAGGGCTGGGTTGGGGTGGGATAATACTGGAGCAGCTGCAAAAGCGGATTTCAGTGTCTCAAAAGTGGATTCAGCTGCCTCAGACCATTGGGAAGGATTAGCGCCCTTATGAGTCAAATCAGACAATGGTTTAACAATTGAGGAAAAGTTCTTGATAAATTTCCTATAATAAGTGGCAAAGCCCAGAAATCGCTGAATAGCCTTTAAACCTTTAGGCCGTGGCCATTACAAAACAGCTGCAAGTTTCTCCTGATCCATGGCAATACCCTCCTTGTCAATCACAAACCCCAAAAAGGGCACACTGGATCTATGAAACTCGCATTTTTCCAATTTGCAATATAATTTGTTCTTACGTAGGTGGAGTAATACTTCTGACACATCCCTGATGTGTTGTGACAAGTCATTAGAGTGAATAAGTATATCGTCCAAGTAGACCACCACACAGGACTACAACATATCCCTGAGGTTGTCATTAATTAGTTCTTGGAACACTGCGGGTGCATTACAGAGACCAAACGGCATTACTAGATATTCATAGTGTCCGGATCTAGTGTTAAAAGCCGTTTTCCACTCATCACCAGCTCTGATCCGAACCAGGTTATAATCTGCCCTTAGATCCAATTTTGTGAAAATTGAGGAACCCTTTAGTCTGTCAAATAGTTAGGTGATGTGTGGTATCGGATACGCATTCTTAGGCATCAACTTATTTAGGCCACGGTAGTCAATGCATGGTCTTAATTCGCCACATTTCTTTTTTACAAAAAAGAACCCAGCCCCCGCTGGTGAGGTGGATTTCCTGATTATCTCTCTCTTGAGGGCATCTGAAATATATTCTTCCATAGCCTGATTCTCTTCGCAAGACAAAGGAAAAGTACGACCCCTAGGGAGCACCACCCCCTGGGACAGCTCAATGGCTCAATCATAGGGTCTGTGCTGAGGCAGGGTGCCAGCTTCCCCTTTGCTGAACACATCACAGAATTGTTGGTATTCATCTGGCAATGAAGAGGAGGTACACAAGATCTTTACTGGATGAGACACAAAATGCTCCATACAATATTGGGACCAGGCAGAAATCTCACACTTTGCCAGTCAAACTGGGGATTATGTAATTGCTACCAAGGGAACCCCAGAATGACTGCATGGTGAGGAGAAATGATTATCTGAAACTGTTGTTCCTCTTTGTGTAATGCCCCAATAGTCATGGGAAGTGGCATTTTTTCAAATGTCACCTGGGCAGGCTGCAGTGGTCTGCCATCAATAGCCTCAATAGCCAGAGGAGTTTCTCTCTTAACCAACGCAATCTTATGCCGATCAGCAAAGGCATTATCCATAAAATATCCAGCAGCACCGGAGTCAATCAGGGCCAGAACCTCCACTGAGCGATCTGCCCATGAAAGTACCACCTGGACGGTGGGTTTTTGTATGCTCAGGCCTGGGGACAGATGAACACCACCTAGGGCCTGTCCCCCAAGGTACCCTAGGTGTGTTCGTTTCCCGGACGAATAGGACAATTACGTAGCAAGTGCCCAGATTTGCCACAGTATAAACATAACCCCTGCCTCCTGCGAAGAGCTTGTTCTTCTTTGGTTAGCCTGGTAAACCCTACTTGCCTAGGTTCATCAGGTTCCTGTGCATGGTCATTAGATATAGGCAATGAGTGGTGGGAGGACGGGCAAAATGAACTGCTAGGACCAGTGCTTTTTGACCGTCCCTTACGGTCTTTAGCCATAAGCCTGTCTCGGATCTGAGTGTCAATTAGGATAATATAATCAATATATTCGTCCAAATCATTAGGCAGCTCCCTGGCTGCAATTTCATCTTTGATATAATCGCCCAGGCCTTGAGCAAAGGCAGCCAACAACGCCTCATTATTCCAACCTACCTCTGCTGCTAGTGTATGGAATTCTATGGCATACTCGCCCATAGTCCGTTTGCCCTGTTGGATTTCCATTAGCCATTTAGCATCAGAGGTGGTCCTACCAGGGATCTCGAATACTCTCCGAAATGTTTGCACAAATTCTCTGAAATTCTTTGTGCAAGGTTTAGCATTTTCCCATAAGGAACTGGCCCATGCCAGAGCACGGCCGGTCAATAAAGATATCATAAACCCCACTTTGCTGCGATCATTGGGGAATGCATGACAGGTCAATTCCAGAAATATCTCAAGTTGGTTGATAAACCCTCTGCACAAACTGGGTTCGCCATCATATCTGAGTGGCAATGGTGTGGAAGCGGATAGCCCTTTAACTGCAGCCACAGAGTTAATAGTATCATTCTCCGGTGTCGAAACTGGGGAGTCCACCGGACTTGAAACACACTTATCAGTAAGTACCATACACTCAAGAGTAGTTTGGATGGCCAATGCCAACTGATCCAAACGCTGCTCGTGTACATCCATCCATCCTCCAATGGATGTTCTGTGCGTTACCTTCACTCTTACTGTCTGAGGTCATCGCCCTTTCGTAGTCACAGTTTGTTATGACTCTCAGACACAGAGTAAGATAAAAATCAAACTTTATTGAGAAGTTTAATGGAAACCCCCTACGGGTTGAGTACATACACATTTGTTAATACATAATCAGGCTGCAATAGTAGTAGTAGCAAGATACAGCAATATAGGCTCTACCGGCCTTGTCAATATACCAGGCAAGGCAGCCAGTAAGATGGTACAATAAGCTCTACCGGCCTTGCCAATATACCGGGCAAGGCAGCCAGTAAGGTGTTACAAACAGAATGTAGATAGGCTCTACCGGCCTTGCCAATATACCGGGCAAGGCAGCCAGTAAGATGGTACAATGGAAGGTAAATAGGCTCTACCGGCCTTGCCAATATACCGGGCAAGGTAGCCAGTAAGATGGTACAACAGAGTGAAAATAGGCTCTACCGGCCATGCCAATATACCAGGCAAGGCAGCCTGTAGGAATATGAGGACAGCATCACTATGGCTGAGATGGTGAGGCAGCAGCCCAGAGAGGATAGTGGAGCAAACAAGTTACAAGTAATGACAGGGAAATAGCCCAACTGGTTCTATGCAACAGAATCTACAACCGGTGTGTGGAGTAAACCAATACCACGTACTGGAGCAACGGAATGCCCAACCGGTTCTATGCAACGGAATCAGCAACCGGTATATGGAGAAAACCAGTACCACGTACTGGAGCAAATGGAACGCCCAACTGGTTCATGCCATGGGATCAGCAACCAGTATATGGAGTAAACCAGTACTGCGTACTGGAGCAAATGGAACGCCCAACCGGTTCTATGCAATGGGATCAGCAACCGGTATATGGAGTAAACCAGTACCGCGTACTGGAGTAGATGGAACGCCCAACCGGTTCTATGCAACGGGATCAGCAACCGGTATATGGAGTAAACCAGTACCGCGTACTGGAACCAATGGAACGCCCAACCAGTTCTATGCAATGGGATCAGCAACCGGTATATGGAGTAAACCAGTACCGAGTACTGGAGTAGATGGAATGCCCAACCGGTTCTATGCAACATGATCAGCAACCGGTATATGGAGTAAACCAATACCGACAACAAGTTCAGGTGCAGTAGCTAAGCAGGTAGAGAACCTCTCTCTTTCCTCTTCCATGCTGAGGTAATTTATCAGCAGTACACCTCAGATAACATTCGTAAAGCACTGAAGAACATGGTGGCACAGTAGCTAGTGGAACGGGCAGGCACACAGGCACAAATGGGGTTTGTGGTTACTGACGGTGCAGCTAACATGATAAAGGCTCTCCGGGATGGCAGATTTGTGGGTGTGCGCTGCTCAGAGCATGTTCTGCATCTGGTAGTGAAGGCTGCTCTCAAGAATGGCAGTAACACTGGAAGGTTGCCAGCAAATCTGGAGTAGTGTTGACACAGTAGTTGAGTAATGTCCAGCAAACGCACAAGGGGCAGAGGGAAAGGTGGAGCAGTGCAGGGACATGACAATAAAGTAGTAGTTCAAAAACTGATACATAGAATTTGACAGCAGATAAGAACCATTCGGCCCATTTTCCTACTGTAAAAACCTCAAACATTATTTGGTCCTTGGTCTTGTCTTATGTTCAGGACAGCCTTGTGCCTATCCCATGCATGCTTAAATTCTGTCACTCTATTAACACCTACCATTTCTGCTGGTAGGCTATTCCACTTATCTACTACCTATCTACTACCTAAACCTGTGTCCCTCTAGTTTTAGACTATGGCCTCTTGTCCTAACATTTTTACTCCTTTGAATTGTACTTCCATCCTGCATATTGTTGAATCCCTCCATGTATTTGAATGTTTCTATCATATCCCCCCTCTCTCTCTCTTTTCTCCTCCAAGCTGTAAATGTTTAGATCCTTTAGTCTATCCTGATATTTCTTTTCATGTAAACCAGTCACCATTTTAGTAGCCCTTCTCTGAATTTTCTCTAGAGTAGCTATATATTTCTGGAGATGGGTCCCCAGTACTGTACAAAATACTCTGGGTGATGTCTAACTAGAGATCTGTAGGGTGGCATGACCACTTTCCTTTTTCTGCTACTAATACCCCAAGCTATACAACCCAGCACGCTGCTTGCATTCCCCACCAATTTATTACATTGCCTACCTACCTTTAAGTCATTAGAAATAATTACTCCCAAATCCTTTTCCTCTGTTGTTTCTGACAGTACAGTACCCTTAAGAGTATATTGTTCCTTTAGATTTTTATGTCCCAAGTGTATTATTTTACATTTATCAACATTAAACTGCAGCTGCCACACTCTTGTCCATTATTCTAATTTACCTAAAGCATTTGTCATTTGACTTATTCCCACTGAAATGTCTACCCTGTTGCAGATCTTTGTACCATCTGCAAAAAGGCATACCTTACCTTGAAGACCTCTGCAATACCGCTAATATTTAAAAGAATGGGCCCCAGTACAGATCCCTGAGGTACACCACTAGTAACACTTCCTTCGTCCAGATATTCTCCATTGACTACCACCTTCTGTCTCCTGTCACTCAGCCATTGCCTTATTTATTTAAATATTTTTACATCCAGACCCAAACACTCCAGTGTATTAATGAGTCTTCTGTGAGGGGCAGTGTCAAATGCTTTACTGAAATCTAGATAAGCTATATCTACTGCTCTCACTTGGTCTATTATTTTTTTTTTTTTAAATATATTTTATTATCGGATCACTCCATACACATACAAAGAAGAAAGGTACATGTAATATCTGTCAAGTACAACAAGAGTATGCAAACATTTATAACAGATAAAAGGAACAGATGCATATTAATAGGGCGTACAGAGTCAACCGGAGTTTTTTATAGAAATTCAACCCAAACTCCAAACATCTAACCAAACTAAGCTAAATTTACACCCCTCAATCTCAGTTCCTCTCTCCCCCGAGCCCGCAGCACCCCCCAACCCCCACCCACCAGCCAGTGTCACCACAAGATCCTGTCATAGATAGGAGTCAGACACAAAGGTGTACAACAAGTATATGCCACATACATCCACACGGCAAGTAGATGTGAATCCATTAGATCCGCTCCAAATTGTTATACATCGCCGGGAGCTACAGTAGTGTTTGCTCTAGCTGTCCACCAGGTCTGCCACCGTCCCCAGATCTTATCAAACTTAGCCGGAGTACCTCGGTGTAAGTAAACCAATTTATAATGTGGAAAACACTGTGAAACCAGGTTTATCCATGCTCTACAATTGGGAGCCCTGTTTGACATCCAGTTCAAGGCCACTACCTTTCTCGCCATCACCAAGAGTTTACGCAGGAGAGATTTGTCATTAGCATCCTCAATCTCACCAGGGAAGATAGACAATAAGCAAATCTTTGGAGTCGCAGGAACAGGTCTTCCCAACACCAGGGTCACAATACGCATTATCTCCGACCAAAACCTCCCAACCTCAGGACACTCCTAAATCATATGCAAATACTTGCCTCGAACATTGTCACATCAATGGCAATGGTCAGTACCATAATTCCCCATTTTAAACAGTCTGATTGGTGTATAATAAATTATATGCAGAATATTCAGCTGTATCATTTGATGCCTAGTCAATGTCGCCATCTGAGCTGGCACCTCCTTAGCCATGTTCCACTCCCAGTCCTCCAATGGGCCCAAATCCAGTTCCCATTTATTCCGTGAGGGAAATTCCTGATATCCCATGTGAGATTCCAACCACTGATAAATAAAAGAGAGAGGTCTCAGAGGCTCAAGGGTTATCAATCTAGTAAGAAGCGGGAATGTAGCAATCATCGGTGCTCTATCACCCCACTGGGCTCTAAGAGCATGTCTGGTACATAAATAAGAATAGAAAAGATTGTGTGGCAGGCCGTATTCATCATGTATCTGTGCAAAGGATTTCAGCTGGTTATCATGATACAATTGTCCTATAGTATTAATCCCAAATGTAGCCCACAGAGGACCAAACTCACTACCAAATAAGTGATGTAACCCCGCAGCACCCCACAGGGGGGTGTCCGGGTCCATGGCCACATATCCCAGCAACCTCTTCAACGCTCCCCAAGCCTCATATAGAGTTACAGCTAATGTAGTCCGAATTTTAACAACTGCGGGGCCGCCATGCAAGAACTGGTGTAGCTCATAAGCAGGTTGCAATAACAGTGCGTCTATCTGAGTAGTTTAATAGAGAGGCCTGGGGGAAACAAAATCAAGCGCATAGCGACATTGCGCTGCCAAGTAATACCTGTAAAAGTTGGGCAAGGCAATTCCCCCCTCCCGCTTCGGTCTCATAAGATTAGTCAACTTGAGTCTAGCCCGACACCCCCGCCATATGAAATGTGAAATAATTTTGTCTATTTGTCGGAAATATTTTTTAGGAATAGGGACTGGTGTATTCTGAAAAATATATAAAAACTTGGGCAAAAAAATAATTTTAATAAGATTCGACCTACCAGTAACATTTAAGCGCAAGTGAAGCCATGCCATTGTTTTATCATTAAAAGATTGAATAGTAGGCAACAAATTAATCTCCAAAAAGAAGTCCGTTGTTGCTGCCACCTGAATCCCCAAATAAGTACAGTCAGCCACATAAGAAAGAGGGACGTCCGGTGAGTGAGACTCCCGCAGACCACCATCAATTGGGAGCAAAGAGCACTTAGACCAATTGATCTAAAATCCGGAATATTTACCAAAATCATCCACCAATCTCAAGGTAGTCCTCAGGGAATCCCATCATCACCAAGAAAGAGTAGAATGTCATCGGCATACAGTGCAATCTTTTCCTCTCTGCCCTCAATACAGAGTCCATGGATCAGCGGATTAGCACGAATCAAAATAGCCAAAGGTTCCAGGGCCAGGGCAAACAAGCCGGGTGAGAGCGGGCAGCCCTGTCTAGTGCCACGGTGCAAAGAAAAGGGCTGTGAACTCAGTCCACCCATCACCACAGAAGCCCTGGGGTTACCATACAATATATGTATCCAATTGATAAAGGATGGACCAAACCCAAAACCTCAAAGCACATGCCAAAGATATGGCCATTCGACAAAGGCCTTAGATGCATCAAGAGACGCTATCGCCCGGGTTCCAATGGTTTCATGTGGAAGCTGGAGGTGCAAAAATAATCTTCTAAACTTAGTGTAGGACGCCGAATCCCCACTTCCCACAAACTGTCTTTCCGCCTCAGCAGCCTCCGACTCCAGAACTTCCACTTCCACTCTAGATTTAAGTTTATTTTGCGTAGATATAAGAGATATCAGAGAACCCCTTGCAGCTGCCTTGGCAGCCTCCCAAACAATACCCTGAGCAGCAGAGTTGACATTGTTGGCAAAATAGTCACATAAATCTTCTCTATGCCTAGACACCAATTGCATATTAGTCAACCATACGGGACTAAACTTCCAAACTCTGGGCCCAGATCTCTGGTCTCGATGTAAAGACAATAATAGTGGGGAATGGTCGGAGGCCACCCTGGTTAGAAAACAGCAATCCGTAACCCAATTCAAAGCCACCTGGTTAGCAAACACATAATCAGTTCTAGATAACGTTTTATGTGTCTGAGTGGCAGGGGAATTCCCGGTTCCACGGATGGAAAGTCCTCCATACATCTACAAGTCCCATATCGCCCACAAGATTGAGGAAGGCATCTCTATGTAATTTGGAATCAACCGCCGTCCCACCAAATCTATCCAAATCAGGATTAGTAGCTATATTAAAGTCACCCATACTAATTATATGGTGATGTGTCTTGTCAGAGACATATATAAGCATGTCCTGGAGAATTGATGGGTCAAAAGGCGATGGAATATAAACATTCATTAAGACAAACAGGGCTCCCTGCAGCTTACACGATAGGAAGAGGTAACGTCCCTGCGGATCAATCTTAAGATCAATAAATTCGAAAGAAACCAATTTAGAGATAAGGATGGAAACACCCCTGGCATATGTGGAATATGTGGCATGATAATGACTCTGTATCCAGTGCCTCCTAAGAGACAAAACTCTACCTGCATTAAGATGGGTTTCCTGCAACATAACCACCCCTGGAGTCTGCCTCCTGACGTGATTCAAAACTAAAGATCGTTTTACAGCATCATTCAGGCCACGCACATTCCAGGATAAAAATTTACAAGTAAGTGGTGTCATTACTGAAATAAGTGGAATGTGTTACACCCCTGGCCAAATGGCGGGATCTATTGGGGGTGAGGAGTGCCCGACCCATAAGAGAGAGGAATCCCGGAAACCTAACCCCTAACCAAACAACCCACCCTATCTCTATCCCCCCAACCTGACAGAGATTTTATCCCAAAACCAACCCGTAACCGCGGCCTGGCAGCCAAAATATTGCCCCCCTCCCTCCCACCCAACACACAAAAACCAAGTAACTATTGATTAAGTGATCATGTACGATCCCACCTACACCCCCCACCCCCCACAGCAGCAAACAGAGCAAGCAGTAAAGGCATCATCACGTCGTAACAACAAGTAAAGAAGAACATAGCGACCCCACCACCACTAGCGCCTTTAAAACATAACACCTCCCACTTAGTAGTAAACCAATCCCTCGGCTGTAATCCCAACATATATTGGAAAGGTAACAAACAAGGGAAAGATTGCTCCTCCGATGTTAGGGGTAGGCCTATAGATAGGACCTATGAGCATTAGCCACAGCTGAAGAATAGAGCATCATCAGTAGACTCCTCAGCCACACCCATATCCTTGATGGATAATAGATCAAAAGGACTATGCAATTAATCCTCAAACATGGGGTAGAAAAGGGGAACATAAACAGGAGAGAGAACAGACAGGGGTATCCACAGCACTCAGGATCAAATGTGGCCTTGCAGAAGTCGTGCTGTATATGAAGGTACGTCAGCAATGAGTAGTTCTCCAGTTGTCAGCAGTAGCCCTATACAGCATATAGTTGCAGAGCAGGAGAGAGAAAGCATATCATGCAAAACACCCCAAAGGGCTATTGGGCTTTCAAGTGGTGTATGTCAGCCTATTGGGTAGGGATTGGGGACACAGAGGAGAAAAACAATAAATAGGAAGGTGCACTAACAGGGGCAGTAAAATTAGCAGCCAAACAACAAGTACAGGTGCCTGGCAACAGCACTCACCAGGCGTTCCACCTCCGCGTTCAAACCAGGCCTCCAGTCACCATCGGAGCCATCCGCGGGTGCCAGCCTCCTCCGGACAGAAAAACAATGCGGCCTGTTCATTAAGCCTCAGTCAGAGCGGGCCTGCACAGATTCCCAAGCGCGCTCGAGGTAGTGGTATAAGGGAGAGAGGACACCGCTCGTCTCTTCAAAGCGGCCCCGGACGGGCCAGCCACCAGGCCACAGGCCTGCGGGCCAACTCAGGAGCCGCCACCCGCAGCAGGGAGTCGGAGGAATGGGAAAATGAGGACAGGTTCGGGTAGCCCCAAGCACAGGCAGCAATATTGTATGCAGGATCAGAAGGTAGAATAGGTTGAATTGTGTAGATGGAAGTGGGATATCTCGCATAGACACGGAACAACTTCGTTCAGTATGGCTGCCAGGCCAGTCCCTGGTCTATTATTTTAGTTACCCAGTCAAAAAAATCTATGAGGCAAATATGATAAGATCTCCCTGCTCTAAACCCATGATGTTTGGTATCTTTCAAGCCATTTAAATTCAGATATTTAACATTTTTTTCCTTTCTATCTTCAAATCTTCTAGATCCACTCCTGTTGATAATGCCTGACTGAGTAATTCTGTTAAAGGTTTTGCCAGAACACTCTTAAGTTCTTTAAATAACTTTGGGTGTATTCCATCTGGTCACATTGATTTTTCTGTTTTTACCTTAAAAAGTTGAAGTAGAGCTTCAACAATGGTTGCTGCAGCTTGTGCAATAATTTATGATGATGCCTGTCATCCAAGGAAGGATGCAGTTTGTCAAGGTCTGAGCAAAACTTACAGCACCACCAGTGCCAATAAAAAAAAAGAACCATATAAGAAGACATACAAGAAGAACACTGAAGACGACACCAAGTTGCATACTAGTGATGACGGCAATAGCACAATAGAGAAAGGTGTAGCAGTTGAACCATCTGCTGCATCAGATAGTGAGACAAACACAAGCACCAGGCACCTATCCTGAAAGTAGTAGCCAACTTTACGAAAGGAAAGTAAAAGTAAAAAGAAATAGTTTGAGACCTCAAAAAGCTTAGATGAATATAAGGGTAGTAGGCAAAAAGTGGTGTTGATGCTGCTGAGGATGACCTAATGATGACTGATGATGATGATGATTATGATGCAGATCTAGAATATATCCCTGCAGCATCCTTCTCTTGTTCAGATATGATGATAATGACATGGTCATAAAGTTAGCAGAAAGTAAAAGGCTGAATCTTCCACCACTGAAAGGAGCACTGTGTCTATATATAATCTGTTTGAGAAAACCATTGGAGAGTCTGACCCTAGACAAGCAAAGATGTCAGAAAGTACACAGTCACCCTATCAGTGTTCATCAGCATCATCACCTCTTCCAAGTCCAAGTCCCACTCAACCACAGACACTTGTGTTGAGTAACCAACAGCAACACAAGTTATTAACATACACAATGTTAGATATGACAGATGATGGTGATACATGCTGTTGATCACCTAATATTGTCTTCATTTCCTGCTTTTCCTCATTATGAATAAACTGCCATACAAGAAAAGAGGAACTATGACCTCCCCAAATATATACAAAAAATTAATTATACAGGTTCCTGGTGAGCTCAAAATAGCATTTATTAATAGTACTCAAATAATTACATTTGTGTGCCGTCAAGAGGACAGCAAAGACTATAATATGCCTACATATACAAAAGCAAACAAAAGGAAAAATAATGACCTTTACAAATAAATAACCTGTGAATTACTATAAATAATAAACAGAGGGGTTTAGTAATATATAATTTGGAACCTATATATTTTATGTTTTTGGATGTATTTTGGGAGGTTTTGGCTCCTCCTTTCTTGGTTGGTATCTCCCTAAAATCAGGTGATAGGCTAACAGGAAAGGTATAAATACCTCCTTTATTTCTCTCACAAGGGTTTTGTTCACAGCAGGGTAAGGTGATATTGCTGTTTTTAATTGCATTGTACTAAACACATTCACAGATTTAAGAAAGATAGGGACTTGCATAAATCTGAGGTGCCTTGATGGGGCAGGCAAGCTATTTATGCTTTTGGCCAAAAATATATCACTAATCCCCAGTGTTTATTATTTATATTAAGTCACAGGTTATTTATTTGTAAAGGTTAGCATCTAATGCACAGACTTTCCTTTTGTTCACTTTGCATCTGTAGCCAAGTTATAGTCTTTGCTGTGCTCTTGACCTCACACAAATGTATGTATTTGAACACTATTAATAAATGCTATTTTGACCCCACCACAACCTGTATAGTTTAAAACACTTGAAAGTTTTGCATGACCCGAATAATTAGGGGAAGCCCAGATGATTTTATTCTTAACCCCTTAAGGACCCTTCATGGTCCTGGAACTCCATGGATCGGCAAGCCATAAGGACCCATAATGTGCCAGGATGTCATGGAATTCAGGGCTCCCCGTGTGGCTGCACGCCATTCAAGGAGCTCTGAATCGGAAAAATGGTCCGTGGTCCTTAAGTGCCGGCCGCATGTGCAATCGGATGGTCCTTAAGGGGTTAAAGGATAACATTATCCTAAGTAAAAGTGACTCTTTGCTATCAAAAAGGACTTAGCTGTTCTTTAATCAGCAGTTATCCATTTCTATTTACTATTTTTGTTTGAATTTGAACTCTGTTTTAGTCTCCTTTAAGTGGTTTCATTTTTAGTCTATCCGAATCTGATAATAACTAGGTAAGTCAAAGTTATTTGTTCCTAATTATTATTTCCCTTTAACCTCTGGGAATTCATTCAGCCAATGGAGAAAGCACCAATATCCTCTATATGATCCCTATTATAGTTATCTATGTCAGTCCCCCTGTTATACTCCCTCTTTGTTTTTTTCTGTCACTCCATTCCTATTTTTTATATACTCTCACATTTCATCTTTTGTAAAGACCTGTGTAAATATATGTAAAGCTCTGATTATTTGGGACAATTTACCCAACTCAGCATTACCCTTTTGAGGCTCCTTTCTCATGAGCCATCTGAGAGTTATGACTTATAGCTATGAAAGATAGTGATAAAGGAGAATTTTGGGAGCCTTAACTTCTTAAGGTAAGATCTCCCTGGGTAAAGATATTTGAGCTATTGTGCACCCCGAGACAAAATAGGGGTATAGATGAATTAACAGTTTCAATAATTTCAATATTTACATGAATTTAGCTGTTTCATAAGACCCAGAACATTTTACGAAAACCAGGTGTTTCATAATTGTTTTTTTATACCATATTTAATACAGTTTTTTTTCTGGCTAGAACACACACACACACACACATACTTTTCTCTAGAATCTGTTCACTGAATCCTTAAATTTAAAGGCTGTCAAATTAATAGACTTGTGAATTAAACAGCTGCAGATTTGCTTGTTTCTAGGAAATGGTTAATGCATAAATAATTTAGAAAATATCCTAGTACTCTGTTTGAGTCATATCGAGAGTCAGAGTTGGGTACACAAAGTAATTGGGAACAAAATTCATGTTACCTTTTCTCCCCAAGACTCTTCAATTCTCAGTCCTGGTTCTGTAGTCAGCTGGATGAGCCTGGAAGGAGAGAAGTGGCAAGTCCAACCCCTGATGTAATTTCTATGAGGCACACCATGTCCCAGGTGACTGTGGTACAATAGACAAGATCTTAAGACAAGATTTAAGGTGAATTTTAGAACGGTTGATGTATATCAAGTAGAGATAGCTATAGAAGGTCGGCTGTAAATATCTCGGTGGAGACATATTTTTTTAATCTAAACTTTCATTCAAGCTTTTCTCTCTAATGATCTGTCATTTCAGCTTTAGCATGGGTGTCTATGCATATGACATGGATAGGGGTCCGGTACCAGTGCAAATGCTCCACGTAATTTGAGCCAATGTTCCTGGCAAGTCCTTATTGAGAGCCCACCTGAACCATAGATCTGATTGGGAGATATGCCAGCAGCATATTAGAGGATAAAAGAAAAGCTGTAGTAGAAACATTCATAAAATGTAGGAGCCAAGGGGGACATAATAGTAGTGTTGTAGATGTCTACGGAGTTGGATTTCTCAGTAACAATAACATCCCTATCTTCTACTGCTGCTGTACAAATGTAAAGCACAGAGTAGGATAACTCTTAGTTAGGTGACTAGAGTCAGAGTATCTACATCCACTATTCATGTAATGTGTTGCACCCCACTGGCATATCTCAACCAGAGTTATAGTTCAAGAATGTTGGTGCCACAGTTGTAGGTGATTACTGTCATGAGCAAAGGGTCTCAATCTGTTAACCTGTCGATTTTTACATTTCATCATTCAGCAGAAATAGCACGGCAGTAGGAATTCTTATGACCATAAAAAGCATGGGCAGTGAATGGCGAAATTCTTGTGGCAGTAGCAAAAAGACAGAAATTTTATTTATTTTCTATGGGCTGAAATTCCACAGAAAAAGTGGAAAATTGTGTTATTTCCATAAAAACCATTGCAAGGAAAAAATACTTTTCTCCCATTTCTACTGAACAGCTGACAGCTATTTGCGGGTTTCAGAATAATAGAAGCAGTGTGTTTTCATACTCCTACGATTGTTTTTTATTTGTATTTGGTTACCAAGGTTACTAAATGGAAATACATGGCTATTGTTGTAAAAATAGATCATCTTCTCTAAAATGTTTAGCATTCGCTTTGTCCAAATCATTTCATAAATGCAGATTGCAAAATATATTCTGAGGTAATAATTAGGACTCAGAGCATGTCTCTTAAATCTTGAAATAGCATACCACAATATTTATTTTTTCACTCTCATTTTACAATTGACCATCTAGGTGCTGAGGAAGGGGGGTCAACATCTTGCTTTGCAATGTGTTTTATACCCCTGGCTCTCAAAAGGTTAATTTGTTTACCTGTCAGAGTCTCTGCTTACCCATTTGCTACATTTGGTACATATTCTTTCTTGCACTGAAAATATTTCACTTATTTTGTGCTTATACAAGTAGAAAGCAAAAAAAAAAAATCCCTTTTACAATATCATCCAGAAGGTCA
This sequence comes from Rhinophrynus dorsalis, assembly GCA_037306005.1. NCBI lineage: Eukaryota > Metazoa > Chordata > Amphibia > Anura > Rhinophrynidae > Rhinophrynus > Rhinophrynus dorsalis. The sequence continues at coordinate 193,651,314 of CM074722.1, forward strand.
TAGGTCACTATACATTTCACCTGCTGAATAGACTATTGTTCTGACACTGCTGTCTCCATCTCCCTTCCTCACACACACTAGTCATTCTTTCCCCTCATTATTTCTTTTCTCTCTCTTTCAACTTGTACTTTCTATCAACATGTTCATTCTTTATCCTTCATTTGTTCCCTGGTTCAATTCTTGTGAAAATCCTAAACCTGACATTTTCCTTGTGCTGTGCTATTACATTCTTCTTTAGCCTGTTTTTTATGTATTTTCTAGTTTATTATTTTTCAAGAAAAAAAGGATGAAGCGAGTATATAGAGGCAAAGAGCAAGGTGCAAAATGAAAAAAAAAGATGGCTAAGGAAATGGATGGACCCAAAGCACTGAAAAAAAGGATGCAATATTATATAATATTATACTGTTTTATATTTCAAGTCTATACAATAAGCATATGATTTAAAACAGAGTCAATTCTCTAACATATACTGTTCTATTGCATTCAGTACAAGGTTACAGATTATTTAAACAATTTTCCTTCATGCCTTATTTAGTCACTCATGGAAATTAAATAACAATTTAAAGCTTACATCAGACACTATGGGCCGTATCCAGTAACATAAAGATGAGCAAATCTAAAGCAAACCAACTGCACTATGGGGATAAATTAAAATAATCAATTAAATTAAATTAATTTAATTTTTCCAGTTTCTTCTTTTAGCTAATATGGCAAATTTTGATCAGTCATGTATTAGGAGATACAAGGCTAAAAGCCATACTATCTATATACAGAGGAGTAAATGCGGTGGAGGTACTTCTTATGATTAGAAAGTAATCATCACTTCTATACACCACATTTTGGGAATCATCAGCTTTCTGAGTACAAGACCAAGCCTTTATTTAGTAGGTTGGAAGATAATTGTTTGGACTTTTGATATCTTATTTTGGAGATGTTTTCTCTGTATTTATATTTTGGTACCTCACATTCTCACTGCTTAGCTACTGACCCATCTGGTGAATGCTGTCTAGGATGTCTGGGTAAAATGATGACCGACTGGGGTATGGTTCCTTGCATAGTGTTTCTCAATAGATATCTGTGTGTATTCATACTTAGGTTCTGTGGTAGGTCTGTTTTACAAATATAACATCCAGTTTCATATTCAGTGCATTTTATCATCTATACACCATTTGCTGATGTACATGAATATAATCCTTTAACCCTTTGAGTGCCAGAGGGGTACGCAACACATTGCAAAGCAATGCATTCTGTACCCCTCTAGCATTCAAAGGGGTAATGCTGTATATCTTTTATTGTTGTGTTGTGCTGTATTGTTTTTACAAATGTGTTGGCATGATTTTTAGCACAATGTGTTGCAAGGATTGGTCTCATTATCAGTGTTTGTCCATTCATTAGTCAGTTTTCTAGTAATCAATTTTTGTTTCAGCTTCTATGGTTGCCTGAATGTTAGAATATGAGGTCGGGGGAATATGTCTTTTAACACTATATCATCTGTTAGCAGAGGCTGTAGCTCTTTGATGATGTTGTGTATTTCTTCTAGTGCGGGGTTGTACGTAGTCTTTAGTGGTATATGTGTCGAGACGTTCTTTTTTTTGTATTGTAATAGGTGTTCACGTGGTGTTCTCATTCCAGATGTTATTTTCTTTATGATTGTCCCTTTTTTGGACCCGTTTGAATGATTTAGACAATGTTTTTAGACGATTATTGAGGTAGTTGGTATCAGAGCGTATGAGATTGTATCTGATAGCTTGGCTATGAATGAATAATGCCTTGTTTAGTGATAAGTGTAGTTTGCCATTGTGAAAATTATGGTTGTGTCCAGAAAAATGTATGCTTTCTGTAGAGAAATCATGTTTTTTCAACACCAAGCACACTGAACGAAATAAGGACTCGGGATTCCTCACACATTACCAAAACTTTACATAATATTTCCTTCTATTTATTTTTAGTACGTGTAACGGAAGCTGGGAAGGGACCGCGTCGCCTTCCGCCGTCGTTCCTGGGTCTCTCCTTCTCGACGCAGATAAGCGCCGTCAGGTGCACCGGTTGGAGTATGGACGGTCACTGGAAACAGCCACAGGATCACTGGAAGCAGGGAGGCAGGGAAGAGTCCACGTCGCCGCCTGACAGTCCACGAAGTTAGGACGCAGGAAACTGGCAGCAGGCGGTCAGCGATTCAGGATACTTGGCGCAGATGGGTATCAGAGTGGATACTTTAGACCATAAGCAATACAAGACTCCAGGACTCCTTGTTCACTCCAAAACAGAACTCATTTTATTGTCACAAACCACAGATATTTATATACAGTACAGTACATTGGATCACATGGGGAACCTGATACAATAGGGAACTTGATTAAATCAAACACATCAGACAAAAGGCCAGCAGCAGATGGTAAGGGCTGACACAATGAGAGCATTCACAGAGGTAATCAACTCACAACATAATACAAAGGGCTGGCAACAGAGTTTCAGGCTATACAATAGGTGACTCACAGACTGAGGGGTGTGAATGGATTAACACACACAGCAGGGGGTCTCAGGACAGTTCTCACTCCAAGGACTTGAGTGGCCAGAATATTCATTTCCTTAACAATGGCCAGGGGTTGAATAATTAAGCAAAAGGCTTGGGAGTCTGCAATACATAATGAAATAATTAACCCCTCACTGCCTATTCCCTTGGAGTAAACCCTCAACATACTACATACAATAACTAAAACGTTTGCCATACATTAAACATACTATGTGATCCAAAGTCTATGAATTTAAGTCTTTCTCATAGGGAATAGCTGGCCAGTTTGTACGCCAAGGCACAGCACAGAGTCCAAACAGTAATAAATGTCCATAGTCTTTGAATAAATAGTTTGAGGTCCAGACAAGGGCTCAGTAACGGGTAGGATCCGTTACATTTCTCCCCCTTTTTGTACCAAGCCAGCGGGGACAGTAGTAAACGCTGACTTGGAGCTGTAGGAGAGCATTGAGGTTGTGAGCCACTTGTCTGGACAGTTCATTAGTCTGGAGGCCTTAGTCCTAGGCCAGTCTTAAAGGAGGAGCTCCTTGTCCTGGGCCAGGGAAACAATGACTCAGCCTGGTGTCCTGTGCCAGGAGAAAATGCAAGCCCCTTGTCCACGCCTGGAAATAGAAAGCAGGTCTCTTGTCCTGGACCAGGGGTACAGTCTCGGTTCTTAATCCTGGGCCAGGGAAATTGGTGCCTGGTTGTCCTGGCAATCATCAAATTGGGTGGCCTCTCCTGGGCCATGCTCCATGCAGAGCTGGGGTTCAATGTTCCTGGGTCTGGGGCCAGGGGCTCAGGGTCCAAAGCCAGTCTATAAGGGGGATCTTCCTGGGGCAATTGTGTCTCTGGCTTCTGTGCATCAGAGTTTGGGGAGAGAGGCATATCTCCCCCTTTTAGTTGGGCCACTGCCCCAGAGGAACAGGAGAGGATGTTTGTCCCACACTCATGGGCTGGGACATCGTTCTGGGACACATTCCCACCCCCCAGGCAGAGCTCAGGAAATTCAGGGGCCCCAGCAACATCCCTGATGAGGACGGTGGTCCCACTCACCAGATCAGGGCCCAAAGGTGAATTGATGGGGAGCGCCTTCTTGGGGCTTCTGGTGAGCTTGCTCCCACTCACCAGTGTCAGGGCAAAACAAGGGGTGGTGTGCTCACTCCTACACACCACAGCAGGGGGTTCACAGGACCCGGTGAATTTGCTCCCATCCACCAAGCCAGGGGTCACAGGGAAAGGGAACACAATCGTTGGGCTGGGGATGAGGACTGTTGATCCACTAATACCAGCCAAGGTTTCACATGACCTGGTGCACTCGCTCCCACGCACCAAGCCAGGGGTTACAGGGGGACTGGAGAGCTCGCTCCTACTCTCCAGCATGAGGAACTTGGGGCAACATCCAGGGTTTCCAGGGGCAGTAGCAGCACTGCAGAGTGGCAGCCTGCTGTGCCCCTCTTCTTCTTGGCCCCTCACATCAGTGCCATCTCTTGTCTTCTGGAGGAGGGCTGTCTCAATCCTCCTCGCAATCTTAGTCACATACCTGGAGAACACACTCTTCCCCTTCTCCAGGGCAGTAGCAACAGGGGACGGACTGGGGCTGCTGGTGGGGACCTGAATCTCCTTCACCACAGCAGGGGTTTCCCAGACCCTGGTGAGCTCGCTCCCACTCACCAGGTCAGGGTTTACAGGGGGGCTGATGGGGCACTCTTCTCCACCCATCAGTTCACACAACATATCCTCAGGAGGGCCAGCAGCACTGCTCTCTTCCAGTCCGCTGGGGTCCTCCTCTTGTAGGCCATCACTTTCCAGGGCCTTCTCTGCCTTGAGGGAGACCGCAGTCCCATCCCTCAAGGCGGCATCCTCTGTGGCCCTGGAGAGCACATACTGCTCCGCTTCCAGGGCATTTTCCACAATAACAGGGGGCATCACTTTGGGGCAGCTGGTGAGCTCTTCCACACTCACCACAGCAGGGGGTTCACAGGGACTGATGGGCTCTCTCCTACCCATCAGTTGGGACATACAATTGCTGCTGGTGGGGACCTGCATCTCATCCACCGCAGCTGGAAAGACAGGGGAAGGGGCAACATGCCTATCAGGGGAGACATCTGTCCCATCCCCTGATGCAGAGGCATCTTCTTGGCTGAGGAGGAACGAATTCCCACTCCTCAGCTCAGGCAACACACAGTCCAGGGGCAAAGGGGTATCAGGAAGGACAATTTTCCCACTTCCTGATGCAGGGGCAACAACAGGGGCACTGGTGAGGAACGAATTCCCACTCACCAGTGTGGAGTGAACAGGGGTAACACAATCCTGGCCCTCAAAGTCGCTGAAGTCCTCCTCAGATGCATTACCCCCCCATTCTTCTTCATCTTTTTGGAATTCCCGGACCTCTTGAATGAACCCAGCATATAGTTGCTCCAGGTCCCATTCACATCCTGCCAGAATATCCAAATTTCCCTGGCAGTCCGCAGGAATGTATCCACCAAAACGGTCCTCTCTTTTGTCCCGGATCTCCCAGTATCTGCTGGAGTCAGGGCACCCAAAAGTAGAGTCCATGTGGTAGGCGTTCCATACCAGCCCTTGGATGTCCCATCGCAAGCGGGATGGGCACCAGTCAAAAAGACCCTCGGATCCATATTCCTGGTCCAGGTATTTAACAAAGTCCCAGTACTCCTCCTGTACTCTGATCTCCTCTGTAATGCACGCATCCAACTCTGGAACGAAGTCATAGATAACATCGCCCAGCCGGGTCCACCACTGTATTCGGATGGCGCTGTAGCGATCCTCATATGCTCCAAGAGTGTCTGCCAGCACTGCTTCGTCTGCCATGTCTCAATTGCTGCACCCGATATGAAGGAGAAATCCCACCGCTATGCCACCAATGTAACGGAAGCTGGGAAGGGACCGCGTCGCCTTCCGCCGTCGTTCCTGGGTCTCTCCTTCTCGACGCAGATAAGCGCCGTCAGGTGCACCGGTTGGAGTATGGACGGTCACTGGAAACAGCCACAGGATCACTGGAAGCAGGGAGGCAGGGAAGAGTCCACGTCGCCGCCTGACAGTCCACGAAGTTAGGACGCAGGAAACTGGCAGCAGGCGGTCAGCGATTCAGGATACTTGGCGCAGATGGGTATCAGAGTGGATACTTTAGACCATAAGCAATACAAGACTCCAGGACTCCTTGTTCACTCCAAAACAGAACTCATTTTATTGTCACAAACCACAGATATTTATATACAGTACAGTACATTGGATCACATGGGGAACCTGATACAATAGGGAACTTGATTAAATCAAACACATCAGACAAAAGGCCAGCAGCAGATGGTAAGGGCTGACACAATGAGAGCATTCACAGAGGTAATCAACTCACAACATAATACAAAGGGCTGGCAACAGAGTTTCAGGCTATACAATAGGTGACTCACAGATTGAGGGGTGTGAATGGATTAACACACACAGCAGGGGGGTCTCAGGACAGTTCTCACTCCAAGGACTTGAGTGGCCAGAATATTCATTTCCTTAACAATGGCCAGGGGTTGAATAATTAAGCAAAAGGCTTGGGAGTCTGCAATACATAATGAAATAATTAACCCCTCACTGCCTATTCCCTTGGAGTAAACCCTCAACATACTACATACAATAACTAAAACGTTTGCCATACATTAAACATACTATGTGATCCAAAGTCTATGAATTTAAGTCTTTCTCATAGGGAATAGCTGGCCAGTTTGTACGCCAAGGCACAGCACAGAGTCCAAACAGTAATAAATGTCCATAGTGTTTGAATAAATAGTTTGAGGTCCAGACAAGGGCTCAGTAACGGGTAGGATCCGTTACAGTACGTTTACCTATAATTCTCATAATATTATTCTATTTATATCAATATCGCTCACAAAAGGTTAGTCCAATACAAAAAGGTATTATTACATACTGTGACACTTAATTTGGTATATAGTGACGGAACACTGTCACTTGTGAACCAGGGGCCCTTTTGGTTTGGGTGGGCATGGACTGGGAGTGGCCATTTGGCCATACAGAAGCATGGGCGAACTACAAAATGGAGAAGGGTATTGGCTGGACTCCAAGGTGGCACTGGGCCTGAGAATATTCCATATTAGGGGTGGTGCAGTGGCTACCTGGAACAGTATCTGGAGACTGGGAGTCATATGTCCTATTGCCTCACCCATTGTGTGCTGTGTTATTGTTGATATTCAAGTAAGTTTCCTGGGGTAATGTGTTTTCATTGGTTGCTTTGTGAAAACCAATTGGATTATTTCAGTTACTGATGTAAATTTATTTACCTTAGCAGACCTAATAGAAGGACTGTGTTTCCTGGGGTAATGTGTTTTCATTGGTTGCTTTGTGCAAACCAATTGGATTATTTCAGTTACTGATGTAAATGTATTTACCTTAGCAGACCTAATAGAAGGACTGTGTGTTTGTTTTCTATTTTGTGTTACTGTAATTGTCTCAGTAAAGTGGAGGGTTTTGTGAATCTTATCTGTTACTGGTGGTTGACAGTGTTCACAGGCATATATATAAACCCTGTGTGTGTCCAAATAGAGGAGTTCCTGTTTTTACGTCAAGCATCATGTGTCACCTGATGTTCTTGGAGGAAAGGTGTTAGCGGACCTAATCTTCGAGATCAGGCTGACATTGGTGGTTTGGCCACTGTGCAGAAGCTGTTCGGACGGGTGTGCCTGGTCGGGGCACAGGGAACCCACTATATATATATATATACATATATATATATAGTTTTTGGAAGGAAAGACAGCACTCACAGGGTCCTTTGAAAATGTTCAAAGCGTGTTGTAAGTTTTATTGGAGATCTCCAATAAAGCTTACAACACGCTTTGAATATTTACAAAGGACCCTGTGAGTGCCGTCTTTCTTTCCAAAAACTGTATGTATGATTTAATTATCTAAGATGTGCACCCAGGTCGCTGAATAAATCAACAGTGAGTGCATTCCACAAACGAAATTGTATATATATATATATATATATATATATATAAAAATATATCACTCCTATGGATCGATGCCTTATGTGCCATTAGAGCAAATTCTCCTGAGAGGGTTACTCAAGGTGGAAAAATCAAAGCTAAGACAGCAGACGAAGTGGATTCAAAATCTGCCAACCCGCACTGGACCAGCATTGCAGATTATGGTCAATTCCATCAGCATGGCTTCACAACAAAAATAATGGCCCTCATTCTCAGGATGCTTGGTTTGAGAGATATACGAAGATAAAGTTCCTCCCTCCCTCCCCCTTCTGTGACATGAACTGTAAAGCTGTCAGCCCGAGATTCTGGTCACGCACACCAGGCACACTTTGTAGACCATTCCAATGAAGTATTTGTTTCACGATCATGCTATTTCGGCTCTGCTGAAGAGCCTCTGTCTGGTTTTATGGGTCATGCCACAAAAGACTTTATCTTCGTATATATCTCTCAAACAATAAAGGTTTGCGAGAATGGACTTACATCATTTGGTTTATTATTTTAATAGCTACAATATTAACTTTTATTATCAATAGCCTTTACTATCCCTTTAACATTTGATCTATGAGTACGGTTTAATGCTTAGAAGAACTAGTACTCAAACTGAATAACAGCAATTGGGACATTTACAGCTTATTTGAGACTCATAAAAAAGACAAAGATTTAGTCAAATTAGAAGATGGACACTGGCTATATTATAAAAGAACCAATGATGGATGATGTTTAGGAATCTGATTCTTGATTAACAAAAGACTGCAAGACTCAGTCGTAAAACTAGAAAGTATTTCTGAAAGAATTACTTCCTGTGTTATTAAACTAAACAGTCACTATATTCTTCAAATCATTCTAGTTTCTTCCACTGTGATAATGAAGCTGAAGCATTCTATGGTGATTTATTATGCCTGTACAAACTGGACGATTAGCATTACAAATTTATAATGGGAGATTTCCATTAGAGAACTGATAAAATCCAAAATGGTGAAAAATCGATTGCACCACATAGAACTGGAAAAAGAGACAATAGAGGCAACCAACTGATCGAATTTGAAGAAGAATAAAATTTGTACATCATGAATTCATTCTACAGGAAAAAGGCCCAGAGAAAATAGACATGGAAAACCCTAATGGTAATACAAGTGAAATCGACTTCATACTGGCAAATAACCAAACGATATTCACTGACTACTCACTCTTTAATTTAAAGATGGAAGTGACCATCATCCAGTGAGAGCAAAAATATAGATTGACCGCAAGAAATAAAGAAAGAAACAAAATTATCAAGTCAACAAGAGTGAAAATCAACAAGAGCCAGAAATTGAAAAGTCATTAGAATTTTGAATTAGTACAGTCTAATCACTTCAGTGCACCACAACAGCTTCCAAACACAGACATCCAACTCACAGTGAAAAAGTTATTGAGACTATTGTAGACACTGCCCATGTACACTTGCATATCAAAAGAAACAGTTGCCATGATGAAAAAGCGACAAGAAATGAAGCAAAATTTAATATTAGAGAACGGTTAGAATATGTAGACCATAAGGTAGAACAGATCAATGTTGAGCTCATCAAAAGGACACTGGAAGAAAATCAAGGGTTAAATAATGAAAAATGACAGATGGCCACACATAGGAGTCAAATGTTTTGCATTAAAGTTTTTTGATGGCACAACAGAAAAAACTCAACAACAAATAGTAAAACGAGCAGCAGGATTTTATTCAAATCTCTGAAAGGATGAAGGACAACAAATGAATGCATTGCCAGTGGCTGATGCTGTGCCAGACATCATATTAGAAGTATAACTTGCAATACAATCAATGAAACATGGCAAAGCAGCTAGACCTGACTATTGAAACTTGAAAACCGAAGTTCAACCCTTATTCATAGCCCTAGCTAAGCTGTTTTCAAAATACCTACTTTCTATTTCTATTGCACAAAAAAGTGATAAGGTGGGTCTAAAAAAATCTACTGACCAATAAGCCTATTGCCAGCAGTCTGCAAGGTTTTCAGAAAGGTACTATCAAGAAGAATGGACACAATACTTAACGTAAAACAATCTAAAGAACAAGCAGGGTTCATGAGTGGTTTCAGTACAATGGACCATATCCAGACAGAGTACCAAGTTTTAGAGTGATATAATGAATACAGCCTTCCATTATGCATAGCCTTCATTAACTACAAAAGGCCTATGACTCAGTGAAAAAGCAAGCAATTATTGATGCCCCGATCCTCCAATCAATATATGCATGAATATAAATCAATGATAAAACCCAGATCAACAAAGAAAAAGGCATCAGACAAGGAGACATAATCTCCCCCACACTATTTTCTTATTGTTTAGAAGATATTTTCAGTTATATTTTTCAGACAATCATACTCTTTGCCAGTAGTCCTGAAGAACTGGCAAGAAAGCATTGAAGAACTATAGCAATATATCAAACATTTAGGTCTGAAGATGAATATCAACAAGAAAACATGTTTAACACATTTACCATACCGAAGAAAATCACACTATATGGAGAACAACTAATAGAAGTTGACAAGTATGTTTAGCTTGGACAGGAAATGTCAACAGAGGAAAATGCCATGATAGAAACTGAGCGACAAATAAAATTGGGATAGCAAGCATTTGGAAAACTGAGTAGTACAGTCTTTAAGAGACCACTCTGCCTCAAGCAAAAGGTTTTTGACCAATGTGTCCTCCCAGTCCTTATGTAGTCCGTACATATGACTATGAAACATAGACACTGAATGCCAAAGCCTTAAGGTTATGCAGAGAAATACCATAAAATCTCAGGTATAATATGCACCTGTCTATAATACGCAGGTGTATATTATGCCCAAGATTTTAGGGGAAAACAAGAGTGCCTATGTATAATACACACCCATGTTTCCCTCTTACTAAAAAAAAAAAGTTAGAGCCTCCAGCTCCCTCCCTCCCTTTCCTAGCGCGATCCGGTGACAAAGTAAAACTTACTTCTTGAGGCTGCACTTCAATATTGATATGGTGTATCTAAAAAAAGATCCCTCACTCCCATCTTTCCTGCGGGTGGCACGCTTGCATTTGCCACCTGCTTCCTTCAATCGACTTTCAGGACCTTGAGATCCTCACAGGGTAATACCGTAGGAGGAAGGTCCTGAAAACCGACTGAAGGGAGCAGGCAGCAGATGCAAGCATGCCGCCCACAGGGAAGATGGGAGAGAGGGATCTTTTTTAGATACACCATAACAATATTGAAGTGTAGCCTCAAGAAGTAAGTTTTACTTTGTTACTGGATCACGCTGGGAGAGGGAGGGAGGGAGCTGGAAGAGCTAACATTTTTTTTTTTTAATTCTGAAAAAAACTCTAGGTTATAATACGCACCTCCCACTTCACATAAGCTGAAGAGGGGTAAAATTGTGCATATTATACCCGAGACTTTACGGTATGTAGAGGAAAATGCTAAACATATGAAGAGACTGAAAAATGTGTGCATGGATTCATCAGCAAACAAGTCTGTGATATCACTGGAAGAGTAAAGAGCCTAAAAATGGAAATGGTCAGGCCACATAGCAAGAAGACCTGATGGTAGATGGACCAAACTAATTTTGGAATGGGTTCCACTCAATATCAAATGCCCAAAAAGAAGACCAAAGGTGGGTAGATGAAATGACTTATTGGTACAAGGCCGAACTTGTTGGAGGCTTGCTTTGGAGGCCTTCATCCTGCAGTGAATTGCAGTGAAGATGATGATGACATATATATATATATATATATATATATATATATATATACTGGGGCATATTGTAGCCAGCTCTTCTCTTTGCCACAATTTTTAAAAGCCAGGGGGCTCATAGTATCATAATAAAACTTATTTTATTTTATTTCCATTTCAATCACATTACTAGTTGTACAGGGCAAGATTGCCTGCTGAAAATTTAAAACAGGTACAGGCCAGCTTCATCCAATAGGCACACACGCTCCCATACATTCCTACAGCAAAAAAAAAAAAACCCCTGCATGTTTGAAGCCTTATGTCAAAGAAAGACTAACAGGAGCACTGTGACTGCCTACTTGGCCCATTGGTATATAGGACCTGCAGAGGAGGAGATTTTAATAAAATTGAGCAGTGGGCCTGGGGTACAAATTGTGTCCAGTAAAGTCTGAGACTATGCTAATGTTTGTGGGAGAATGCTGATCTGGTCTCTGGGAAAAAATGTTAACTGGACGTAAAGTATTCAGCTTATGAGAAGGGATACTGTAGAACATCTGGGACTGAACACAGATAACAGACACGAGTGTATGTAATCCAAGCAAGGTAATGGTGAAGTATATTAGAAGTACACAAATTGTCAAGGCATGCATAGGGTTAATATACAGTAGACTTCGGTTCGGCCAATTTCGGAATTCGGACGAATAAGGCGTATTCGGCATCATTCGGACCTTCCAAAAGCCAGGACCTGTCCACAAAAAAAGTCAGAATCCGAAACGGTCCTAGTCCGAAATTTCGGTGTAAATTTCAGAAATTCAGACACGCTTTCCCACCTGAAACTATTACAATGTTGCTACATGCTACTAAAAATAGACGGCATGGCACTTTCCCACCTGAAACTATTACAATGTTGCTACATACTGCTAAAAATAGATCTGGTAAAACAGGTGCTTTACAGTTCATTCAAAGAGCAGATATTAATCACTTAAGTACACAAGCAATTTTGTCATTTTTGCTATGTGTGTGTTCAACCATGATTCCTATCTTTCTCATTTACTACACAAACACATATTATATACCATTTTTTAAAGGGCAGAAAGGGCTTTAATTTGATGTGACATATACATATATAAATTCTCATTTATTATTAAAAATATTAAAAAATTACAAAATAAAAATAAACAGTAATGATGTGTTACATAATGGGTGCAGCTTAAGAAAAGTAATTCATAATTTAATTGTCCTGGTGGACTCACCTATGAGGCTTGCCTTGACTCGGCAGGTGAGCTTACATTCAAATGGCCATTGGAGTGAAACTAAAAGCCTCCAATTATTTAAAAGTGCATAGGGATTTGAGACAGAGCGCAGGTAACGCTTTGTTTTGTGTACTATGTATACTATAGCCACTGCTGCTGCCCAGGAGTAGTGGGAGTTTGAGCGCAGGGCTTTATTTAGTGTGTTTGTTGTATATTCATTTGTATCACACAGCCATGTTACATTGCTGCACTCACCTCATATTTGCCCTATTAAGGGTTAATAAGTGTGTAGGGGTTTATAAAATACCCCTTCCTGTCTCATTAGAGATTTATTATTATTATTATTATTAATTTAATTTTAATGTATTTTTTTTTATTTGTTCAATTTTAATTTTTTATTGAATATGTTAAAGGTTTTTTTTTTAAATCGGCCAAATAATTCGGACTATTTTCGAACAGGTCTAGTCCGAAATTTGGATCCTCCGAAATGGAAAAAAAAAATTGTTTGAAATTAAATTTTACGAAAATTTTTGCCGTGCACAAGTGTAATATACAGTAATAACAACAATATAATCAACTATATAGTAAAGACTGCAATACAGCAGCACATCAGTAACTTGAAGAGTGTGGAATAGACTGGAACAAGTTTACAGTGCTGGGGAACGAAATTGGGGAAAAACAGCTTGAGAACACCAATCAGATGATGCAAAGTTCCAGTAATTTGTTGAACAATAGTTGTAGATGTAAGAAAAACTGACCAGGAGTAGGGATGGGCAAAATTTCTGCCTCAAACTAAAATCTGCAAAAAATGCATTTTCTGCTTGGTGAATAACTTCCAGCGAAAAGTGCCAATTTTCCGCTTTTTCCAGCTTTTCACCTAGCTCATTCCATTAAAATCAATGGGAAATTTGAAGTTACACACAACACATAGCAAATATTATTTTATTTCCCAAAGGCATGGTATAAAAGGGGCATGAGGGTGCCTGTGTTGGTGGGATGTGGGCTAAGAATAAGTTGAACGGGTGGTGGTATAAATGGGGTCTGAGGAGAGTGCCTGTGTTGGTGGGTGGAGTCTGGGGAATGAATCAGTTGAATAGGGAATTTGTTTGGTGGGGTTGTTGACTAGTATTGGGGGCGGGCTATTAATAAAAAATAAATCAATAAAATAAAATAAGAATTTGTATGTAATGTGGTAGAGACAGGGACCCCCTGATGTAAACTGCCACTGGGGTAGACTGAAACATGACACGACAGAGCATTTTGTAGAGGATAATCTGTAAGATTTTTTGTTAGAGACAGAGGTCCAAGACCTAAGGAAACATTGATTTGTAGGACTTAGGCTTTTTAGAGGCAAATGCTCTGAAGAAACATTGATTTGTAGGACTTAAGCTTGTTTGGCACAAGCCCTAAGAAATCATTGATTTGTAGAACTTAGGCTTGTTAGAATCAAACCCCTAAACATTGTTTATTTTTTGTAAGCCTAGTGCCAGCAGGTCATGTTGGCCAGTTGCCACTGGCCATTGTCAAATGTCATCCTCCTGAGTCTGAGTCCATAATTGTGGAATTTGCAACTGCTGTTCTTGCTGCTGCTGCTGAGTGGTTTAAGCAGCAGGATGATTAGGTAGCTGAAAGGGAATGTGATCAACAATAGCAGTAACATGGGTGATGTATGATGAAGGTTCCTCTTGCTATGACTAGCTCTAGTGATGCTCCTGAGACAGCAGCAGTACAATAAGTAGCCCCCAGGCTATGTGGAGAAAATAAGTTGGCCAATAATTCTTCTCTACCTGCCCCTCCTCCAAAATCATGGGTGTGTTGTTATTAGAATAGAAATGTTTCCCTTGAGAGCAGGAACCGTGACTCTCATCAGCAACTGCAATGTGCACTGTGTGTGTGTGGTAAATAAGTTCTGGGGCACAACTGTATCCAACAGCCGAAACCAGGTACTGCCGCTGTCACTATACCCCTTGTCCAGACCCCACTAAGGACACATGACAACTCTGTGACAGTTTAATAGTAATGATGAACCCTCCCTGCCAGCATCTTAGCATATTCTGTGGGATGGAATCTCCTCAAATGCCGCTTGATGCACTGCTGGCGATTCTTCTCCACCACACTGGCATGTGTGGTCAGAGTGCAATGGGTAGAGATGAACTGCCACATCCTAACATCAACAGAGTGGCTATCATTTGGCTGGGGAAGGTAACAATGAATGATGAACGGAAGGTATGAGATGTAGTTACCCTAGGAGGTAATGGTGAGCTAGTTGTTTCACTCGTCATGGAACTTCCAGTGTCTGCTGGGTTTCTCTATTCTTCTTCCTCTTTGATCTGTGCCTTGCCTCTTGTTGCCTTTCTGGAGAGTCAGCGGTACAGCAACAGCGGTGCTTGATTTCTGTGGTGGGTGTTTGGCTTTAACATGTCTGACATAAATGCTAGATGCTAGAATGCACTATGTATGCATGCTGATGTACTGCTGGTGTGGGTTTAAATAAGCCTCAAAGGTTTGTCCAGGTGAGTGTGCAGAAACACACCAAATATCAGTGACAGGAAGCATGGATCAAGTGTTTACATGTAGCTTATTGTATCTACTCTACTTCCTTCAAAAGACAGGAGATTCCACTGCTACCCCCACTGTTTTAAAGCCCCTTATAATGAATATAGTGGTTTGTATGGACATTGCCCATGATGTCCGTGGAATAAATTCCTTAAAAATGTGTAATTCAATTCCAGTGGTTAGAATGTATAAGGATTGCTCTGTGATGATAGTAGATTTTGCACCAATCGCTTTCCCTCCATCCTCACTTAGAAAGATGTGATCACATGCCTGGCAGCTGGTTTTATTGATGACTGACTGTTGCATGTCATTAGTAATGTGGTTTCCCCCATTAAGTGTTGAGGAGTAAGTTACTGGGTCAGTGTGGTTCTATTTAACTGAGTATAGATGAGCGTGATTGTTTGTATTTGAAAGCGTCCATCTTTTAGGGAGATGTATCCAGTGGGATGTTATGGTTAAACATTGATAGCAGTGTCAATACTTAATCCTTTGAGTGCCAGAGGACTATACCATGCATTGCAAAGCAATGCGTGGTGTACCCCATTGGCACTCAAAAGGTTAATTGTGTTTATTCAATGTACAATATATGGAAAAGTTTGTGTCACAATTACAGCTATGATGGTCTGTTCACCTATCTATTGCAAACCAGAGTGTCAATGGAATATATACAATTTCTTTTTGATGTCATTCTACCCAGAAAAAAAAAATGGAAAGGGAGTCAGCAAATCACAATTTTTAGCTTTCAAACAATCACAGGCTGGCATAGAGCAGATATCACATTTAGGTTGGTGAATTGTCTGGTGAAAGACATCTGGGGAAAACATAATAAGTGAAAACTTTTATGAAAGACTAGTGACTACCACACAACGTTGTCTGTGGGATTCGTCACTCCTCACAGGAGTTGTCAGGACTTCACCCCTGGCCACTCTTATTAAAATCACCACTCCTTTGAATTGCTTCTTCAAAGACCTGGCCACTCCTGTCAAAATCAGTGCCCAATGATGATTCACTGGGTTCAGACACATTCTGTTACCTTAACATATGTTTAGTTCATTTTAAAGAAAATCAAAAACTTTCAATATGTTGTGTTAGCTATTTGTTTGTATCATATAATGTTTTTGGAAAATTAACCTTTATTTGTTGGTGACAAAGTGTGGCACTTTATATTAACTAGTTTACTGCACACGTTTCTATAAATGAATCTTTACTATCCTTGAATAGTGTCATTATGCAGTCCTGTATTAGAATAAGTTCAAAAGTAACAATAATCTGTCTTATTAATAGTGAAAACTACATGCTTGGTCAAGTAAAAGATCTTTATGTGGACTATAATGATTGATATACTGATTCTTGGCGAATGCCCAATCTCTTTAGACACTGTTACGCTAGACATTCCATCGTAACACGTATCAGAATCAAATTCTTAGCTAACAACTTAGTAATATATAAGAAACAGACAAAACTAAAACTGTACATTCAGTTCTATTTTTTGGGCCAGATACTATATCAGTTGTTAGCTGTGATGAATGATTACAACTATATTATCACTAATATGGAATACTATATCCCTTTGGCTGCAAGAGATGTGTGTAATAGTATACCGAGCTCATGATCTACAGAGAGAAGGGGAATGTATGAATGAGGAGCCACAAAGTATGAGTAGATTATTATTCAGACTAGGCAATAAGCTCCAATATCTACAGTGTTAAATGTATAGCAATGTTTCACAAAAACAGCAGCTCCAATTAATCTTCATAGTAATTGGGCCATGGAGAGTGTTATTTCAATACTGTCAGAGTTGTAGATCAAGAGTAATTGAATGATAAATGATCTCCCTCTCACCCCTTTTACCCAGTGTAAACCACCTCTCCTCAAATGTGGAATCTGGTCTCTTGACCAGACAGCTCACAGCAAGGGACAATTTTCTTAGTGTGAGCATAAAGAAAACCCTCCCCCCCTTGACAGGTTTTTCCTTATGTTCACTGAAGATTGTCCCTTACTGCAATCCATCTAGATAGTCTTGCTGCTCTGAGGTGAGCAGTGTTACATCAGTAAAAGGGGCAGGAGGGGGATAATTTATCATTCAATTACTCTTGAACTACAACTCTGACAATATACTCCATGCCCCAAATACTATGAAGATTAATTAGATCTGCTCTTATTGTGAAACATTACTATCTCTTTGAATGGCAAATAACATGAAAATCAAAATAAGTACATTTTTGTTTGTGTGTTAAAGCTCTGTTTTATACTAGTAAATCCTTGCTATCAACACCTTTGAGAGCATAATATTATATAGTTACAGGTAACTTCTTGTGCCTTTCCTCTTCAAATCTAGTGCTGTGAGTCCTAGGGAGGTAGATTATTAGGGGGGGGGGTTCGTTTTTTTTTTTAATAATGTTAGAGGAACTCTAATGATTGTTATATCAACACTTTCAGAATTGAAAATACATGGAAAACACAACTGGGAACTTTTATATGAAATTTTGCTCTAAGTTTCTTTGGTCACAAATCAAGGTCACAGACCTACAGTATGTTAACACGATATACATACTGCAACACTCAGACAAATGCTCACATATATTTTAAGACACATCACTTGCTGATTACCACTGACTATGAAACTAATGCTGAAATGTAATGAACTGATACTGCAAATGTTGGAATTTGTGTTAATGCACAATTATTTTATCTTTGACAAAAAAGGGAACAGAAATGGGGAGTACGTGAGCCCCCATATACACAATTTTTTTCTAGGCTGTTTGGAAGACACTTTCATCTTTGTGAATAAATGAGCAAATATACACATTTCATTCCCATCTGGCTTTGTTATATACATAACATAATTTTTATCTGGACAGGATATGAAGTATCTGCCCATCAATTTGTCAATAAATCTAATGCCAATCATATGGTGGCAACCCACCCTGACAAAGAAAATAATCCTGTTGTAGATATTTTAATAAAAAGAGGGCCTAACAACTTAATTGAGACTAGCTTGTACAGAAAATCAGGGGCTACAAATAGCCTTTTAGAAGGTAATACCCAGCATCCAATCCCCCTTAAAATCAGTATACCAGTGGGTCAGTATTTAAGACGCAGAAGACTGTGTACAGCAACAACAGTTTTTGTAGAGCAGGTGGCTAAATTATGGAAAAATCCCTCCAAAATAATGCTTGTGTCTCTCTCCAAAGCAAAGCACAAGACCACTGCAATAACAATATACCTCTGGTATAGAGTGGGGTTAAAACAACAGCATCAGCATAGACATACAAAGGAGCAATATAAAAACAAATATAAATATAAAAATAAAAACAACAAAAAAGTCACCAGAATCTTCTTTCATATTTATTATAATAAGAATCTCTATACAAGGGCTATAAAAGAGGCTTAGAAAAAAACTCCCAAATAAACAAACTTTTAAAAACAAGGTGTTGATATAATAATTTATGGATATGCTTCAAACAACGAGACTATAGCAACTTAGTGCTAAAGCGAGCATTTCAGAAATCCATACATTCGGACAGGAATCTTTTGTTACATTCATTATCCCCCAGAATAAAACTAATAGCCAAACACAGTTCAATGGAAGTTTTAATCAGAAACACATTACATGCTTGGCAATTTTAAAAACAAATATTAGAATGTGCTGACAGAAGATGAGGATATTAAAGAAATAATAGGCACTCAATCTAAAAGATACATTGACAAATAGTTATTTTAGGTTTCAAGTTCCAACTGCTTGGTTAAGATTAGTGATGAGCGAGCACCCCAATGCTCGGATGTTCGGGTGCTCTGACCGAGCACCCCCTGAGGCTCGAGTGCTCGGCCGAGCATCCGAGCCCCATTGAAGTCAATGGGAGGACTCGAGCATTACACCAGGCACCCCCTGCTCTGATGAGGGGAGGGTGCCTGGTCCATAGGAAAAGGGCAGAAAAAGATGGAAACACTACAGAAATGGTTCAGGGACAGCATAGGGAGGATGTCTGGATGCACCTTGGACTCCAACATCGCTGCTGGGAACGATCTTTCGCCCGTAGTACGCCATTTTTACAGACTGACCATAAAACACACAAAAAGGAAAATAAAAACGACTTTAGGCGAAAAATTGTTACCAAACAATATTTGCTGTATATTTACTTGTATATCATCTGCAAATTCTCCCAAAAATTTCCTTGATTTTCAGAACTGAGGCCATGATTAAGAGGGAAACGTGCGCAGAGGCAAATTCTCCCAAAAATTTCCTTGATTTTCAGAACTGAGGCCATGATTAAGAGGGAAACGTGCGCTGAGCTGACCATCTAAAACATTATGGGTGAGGGTCTGCTGCAGAGCTGACCATCCTAAACATTATATGCGAAGGCCCGCTAGTGAGCTGACGCTATAAAACATTATATGAGAGGGCCCGCTAGAGAGCTGACCCAATAAAACATTATATGAGAAGGCCCGCTGGTGAGCTGACCTATATAAAAATTGGCAAACAGGGCCCGCTGGTGAGCTGGCCCTATATAAAAATTATATCACAGGGCCCGCTGGTGAGCTGGCCCTATATAAAAATTATATCCCAGGGCACGCTGGTGAGCTGGCCCTATATAAAAATTATATCCCAGGGCATATGGAAGAGGAGGAGGAGGATGAGAAGATTAAGAGTCAACCATATACCCGTTTTTTGGGTGGAAGGGGTGAATGGGAATACAGAGTATTCCCATCATTGTAAATAACATATATAAAGTGAGTTTATGTTCCCCCGGGGCTTTCCTCCAGTGGAGTGGAGAAGTCAGGGGAAATCCAGGCCTTGTTCATTTTTATAAGTGTCAACCTATCAGCATTGTCGGTGGAAAGGCGGATACGCTTATCTGTTATGATGCCACCAGCAGCACTAAATACCCGCTCAGACAGAACGCTGGCGGCAGGGCAGGCCAGCACCTCCAAGGCGTAGAGTGCCAGTTCATACCACGTGTCCAGCTTGGACACCCAGTAGTTGTAAGGCACAGAGGGATCATTGAGGACGCTGACACGGTCTGCTACGTACTCCTTCACCATCTTCCAAAACTTTTCCCTCCTTGTGACACTAGGCTGCGCATCAGGGTGAGGGTGCTGCTGGGGTGTCATGAAGGTGTCCCACGCCTTGGAGAGTGTTGCCCTGCCTTTCTCGGAACTGCTGTGTGCTCCCCTTTTCTCCCCTTCTCGGTTGGCCAAGGTAGCACGTACTCTGCCGCCAGCGTTGTCAGATGGAAAATTTTGGAGCAATTTTTCAACAAGAACCTTCTGGTATTGCTCCATTTTGCTTGTCCTCTCCACCGGAGGAATGAGAGATGAGAAATTCTCTTTGTAGCGGGGGTCCAGAAGGGTGAACACCCAGTAATCCGTGTTGTCTAAAATGCGTACAACGCGTGGGTCACGGGAAAGGCAGCCTAACATAAAGTCAGCCATGTGTGCCAGAGTACCAACAGTCAAGATTTCGCTGTCCTCACCAGGAGGCTGACTCTCAATATCCTCATCCTCTTCCTCCTCTTCTGCCCACCCACGCTGAAGAGATGTAACTAAAGTTCCATGGCTACCCTCTGTAGCGGAGGCAACCGTGTCTTCCTCCTCCTCCTCCTCCTCCTCCTCCGCCTCCTCCAATTGTCGCTGAGAAGACGAAGTGAGGGTGCTCTGGCTATCACCTTGTGTAAGCTCTTCCTCCCCCATTTCCACCTCTTCCACATGCAAAGCGTCGGTTTTAATTGTGAGCAGCGAGCGTTTCAGTAGACACAGAAGTGGGATGGTTACACTGATAATAGCGTTATCGCCGCTCACCATCTGTGTCGATTCCTCAAAATTGCGTAAAACCTCGCAGAGGTCTGACATCCATTCCCACTCCTCACTTCTGATTACAGGAAGTTGAACGGAGAGGCGACGACCGTGTAACAGCTGGTACTCCACTACTGCCCTCTGCTGCTCACAAAGCCGGGCCAACATGTGGAAGGTGGAGTTCCAGCGCGTGCTCACGTCACACAGCAGCCGGTGAGCTGGCAATTGTAAGCGCTGCTGCAGCTTCAACAGGCCGGCCGAAGCTGTTGATGACTTACGGAAATGTGCACACACGGGGCGCACCTTGGTCAAGAGATCATGCACATTGGGGTAGGTTTTTAGAAATCGCTGCACCACTAAATTAAATACATGCGCTAGGCATGGTACGTGTGTGAGCTTGCCGAGCTCCAAAGCCGCCACCAAGTTACGCCCATTATCACACACAACCATGCCTGCTTGCAGGTTGAGTGGCGAGAGCCACTGCTCGGTCTGGTGACTAATCCCCTGCAACAGCTCTGAGGCCGTGTGCTGTTTGTCCCCAAGGCAGATCAGCTTCAGCACGGCCTGTTGACGCTTCCCCACTGCAGTGCTACACTGCTTCCAGCTACTGGCTGATGGGGGAGTGGCGGTGTGTGTAGAGAATTCGGAGGTGGAAACGGAGGAGGAGGAGCCAATAACGTAGGTGCTGGTGGAAACCCTGATGGAGGTAGGGCCCGCAATCCTCGGCGTGGGTAGCACCCGTGCCATCCCAGGGTCCGAGTCGCTCCCAGCCTCCACGACATTCACCCAGTGTGCCGTCAGGGAAATGTAGCGTCCCTGGCCACAAGCACTTGTCCATGTGTCAGTCGTTAAGTGGACCTTCCCAGTAACTGCGTTGGTCAGGGCACGGGTGATGTTACGGGACACATGGTGGTGTAATGCGGGGATGGCACACCGGGAAAAGTAGTGGCGGCTGGGGACCGCGTACCGAGGGACAGCTGCTGCCATCAGGCTGCGGAAGGACTCAGTGTCCACAAGCCTAAATGGCAGCATTTCGATGGCCAGTAATTTTGAAAGGTGTGAGGTTAGTGCTATGGCCTGTGGGTGGGTGGCTGGGTACTTTCTCTTGCGCTCAAATGCCTGGGGTAACGACATTTGGACGCTGTGCTGGGACAGGGAAGTGGATGTGGTCGCTGATGGTGCTTCAGATGGTACAGGTGCAGGGCGGGAGGTATGCGGGCCTGCGCCTTCGACAGGCGATTGGCCGGCACCGAAAACAGGGGAAGAGGAGGCAGTGGTGTGGCCTGCAGACACAGGTGGGCGATCCAGGCGTTCCTCCCACTTACTACGGTGCTTGGATGCCATGTGTCGGATCATGCTGGTGGTGGTGAGGTTTCTAGTGTTCATGCCTCGGCTCATTCTGGTGTGGCACAGGTTGCAAACTACAATTCTTTTGTCGTCCGCACTTTCCTTAAAAAAACGCCATACCGCGGAACACCTACCCTTTGGCAAGGTAGATTTACGCAAGGGGGTGCTCCGTGGAACATTTGCGGGCCGGTTTGGTGCGGTCCGCCTTCTTTCTGTAGCCACACCACTGCCTCTTCCAGCCTGTTGCGGTGCTGCAGATGGCTCACCCTCAGGACTGCTGTCATCGCTCGGCTCTACACCTTCCCAGGTGGGGTCAGTCACCTCATCGTCCACCAAGTCCTCCTCCACTTCCTCACTCTGATCATCCTCCTCAAGTCTTGATCCCACCACATACTCAGTCATTGACAACTGTATAACATTCTCCTCAACAAGGTCTTGAGACGGAAATAGTGGTTGATTTAATGGCAACTGTGTCTCATCATCATCATCATCATCATCCACTACTTCCTTTGACCTTAAATGCCGTTCACATCTGTCATCTTCTTGTGATTGGGTAGCCTCTAGAGGTTGTGAATCAGGGCACAAGATGTCATGTTCCTCTGCAAGCGTGCTTGGAGAGAGGGTCAAATGAAGGATTGGTGATGAGACGAGCTCATCACTATATCCCAGTGTGGGATCACTTCTTTGACCAGACCGTGTATGGTGGGAGGAAGGATGATCAGAGTGAGGATTATGTTGACCAGACTCTTGGCTACTGAGAGTGGACTTGGTGGAAGACAGGGTGGTGCTTAACCGACTGGAAGCAGTATCAGCTGTCATCCAACCGACCACCTGTTCGCACTGGTCGGACCTCGAGAGTGATGTCCTGCGACGCCCTGTGAAATCAGACATGAAGCTAGGTATGGTGGATGTCTTTCTTTCTTGTGCTCTGGCACCAGGCACAGTTTCTCCGCGTCCTGACCCGCGCCCTGAACTTTCAGGATCACGTCCACTTCCCCGTCCCTTTTTACCCGCCTTCTTCATCTTACACAGAATATGTGACTTTAATATTTGAGTTTGAAAACTTAACAGTATTTCTTATAATTCTGCAACTGTACAGAGTACACAGAATAGGCTGTTAAACGGCGTTGAAACACACTGAATGGAATATGTGACTTTAATATTTGAGTTTGAAAACTTAACAGTATTTCTTATAATTCTGCAACTCTGCAGAGTACACAGAATAGGCTGTTAAACGGCGGTGAAAGACACTGAATGGAATATGTGACTTTAATATTTGAGTTTGAAAACTTAACAGTATTTCTTATAATTCTGCAACTGTACAGAGTACACAGAATAGGCTGTTAAACGGCGTTGAAACACACTGAATGGAATATGTGACTTTAATATTTGAGTTTGAAAACTTAACAGTATTTCTTATAATTCTGCAACTGTACAGAGTACACAGAATAGGCTGTTAAACGGCGTTGAAACACACTGAATGGAATATGTGACTTTGATATTTTAGTTTGAAGACTTAACAGTATTTCTTCCTATTCTGCAACTCTGCACAGTACACAGAATAGGCTGTTAAACGGCGTTGAAACACACTGAATGGAATATGTGACTTTAATATTTGAGTTTGAAAACTTAACAGTATTTCTTATAATTCTGCAACTGTACAGAGTACACAGAATAGGCTGTTAAACGGCGTTGAAACACACTGAATGGAATATGTGACTTTAATATTTGAGTTGAAAACTTAACAGTATTTCTTATAATTCTGCAACTGTACAGAGTACACAGAATAGGCTGTTAAACGGCGTTGAAACACACTGAATGGAATATGTGACTTTAATATTTGAGTTTGAAAACTTAACAGTATTTCTTATAATTCTGCAACTCTGCAGAGTACACAGAATAGGCTGTTAAACGGCGGTGAAAGACACTGAATGGAATATGTGACTTTAATATTTGAGTTTGAAAACTTAACAGTATTTCTTATAATTCTGCAACTGTACAGAGTACACAGAATAGGCTGTTAAACGGCGTTGAAACACACTGAATGGAATATGTGACTTTAATATTTGAGTTTGAAAACTTAACAGTATTTCTTATAATTTTGCAACTCTGCAGAGTACACAGAATAGGCTGTTAAACGGCGGTGAAAGACACTGAATGGAATATGTGACTTTGATATTTTAGTTTGAAAACTTAACAGTATTTCTTATAATTCTGCAACTGTACAGAGTACACAGAATAGGCTGTTAAACGGCGGTGAAAGACACTGAATGGAATATGTGACTTTAATATTTGAGTTTGAAAACTTAACAGTATTTCTTATAATTCTGCAACTCTGCAGAGTACACAGAATAGGCTGTTAAACGGCGGTGAAAGACACTGAATGGAATATGTGACTTTAATATTTGAGTTTGAAAACTTAACAGTATTTCTTATAATTCTGCAACTGTACAGAGTACACAGAATAGGCTGTTAAACGGCGGTGAAAGACACTGAATGGAATATGTGACTTTAATATTTGAGTTTGAAAACTTAACAGTATTTCTTATAATTCTGCAACTCTGCAGAGTACACAGAATAGGCTGTTAAACGGCGGTGAAAGACACTGAATGGAATATGTGACTTTAATATTTGAGTTTGAAAACTTAACAGTATTTCTTATAATTCTGCAACTGTACAGAGTACACAGAATAGGCTGTTAAACGGCGTTGAAACACACTGAATGGAATATGTGACTTTAATATTTGAGTTTGAAAACTTAACAGTATTTCTTATAATTCTGCAACTGTACAGAGTACACAGAATAGGCTGTTAAACGGCGTTGAAACACACTGAATGGAATATGTGACTTTAATATTTGAGTTTGAAAACTTAACAGTATTTCTTATAATTCTGCAACTGTACAGAGTACACAGAATAGGCTGTTAAACGGCGTTGAAACACACTGAATGGAATATGTGACTTTAATATTTGAGTTTGAAAACTTAACAGTATTTCTTATAATTCTGCAACTCTGCAGAGTACACAGAATAGGCTGTTAAAGGGCGGTGAAAGACACTGAATGGAATATGTGACTTTAATATTTGAGTTTGAAAACTTAACAGTATTTCTTTATTTCTTATAATTCTGCAACTCTGCAGAGTACACAGAATAGGCTGTTAAACGGCGGTGAAAGACACTGAATGGAATATGTGACTTTAATATTTGAGTTTGAAAACTTAACAGTATTTCTTATAATTCTGCAACTGTACAGAGTACACAGAATAGGCTGTTAAACGGCGGTGAAAGACACTGAATGGAATATGTGACTTTAATATTTGAGTTTGAAAACTTAACAGTATTTCTTATAATTTTGCAACTCTGCAGAGTACACAGAATAGGCTGTTAAACGGCGGTGAAAGACACTGAATGGAATATGTGACTTTGATATTTTAGTTTGAAAACTTAACAGTATTTCTTATAATTCTGCAACTGTACAGAGTACACAGAATAGGCTGTTAAACGGCGGTGAAAGACACTGAATGGAATATGTGACTTTAATATTTGAGTTTGAAAACTTAACAGTATTTCTTATAATTTTGCAACTCTGCAGAGTACACAGAATAGGCTGTTAAACGGCGGTGAAAGACACTGAATGGAATATGTGACTTTGATATTTTAGTTTGAAGACTTAACAGTATTTCTTCCTATTCTGCAACTCTGCACAGTACACAGAATGTGCTGCTACACTGCGGCGAAGCACACTGAATGGAATATGTGACTTTGATATTTTAGTTTGAAGACTTAACAGTATTTCTTCCTATTCTGCAACTCTGCACAGTACACAGAATGTGCTGCTACACTGCGGCGAAGCACACTGAATGGAATATGTGACTTTGATATTTTAGTTTGAAGACTTAACAGTATTTCTTCCTATTCTGCAACTCTGCACAGTACACAGAATGTGCTGCTACACTGCGGCGAAGCACACTGAATGGAATATGTGACTTTGATATTTTAGTTTGAAGACTTAACAGTATTTCTTCCTATTCTGCAACTCTGCACAGTACACAGAATGTGCTGCTACACTGCGGCGAAGCACACTGAATGGAATATGTGACTTTGATATTTTAGTTTGAAGACTTAACAGTATTTCTTCCTATTCTGCAACTCTGCACAGTACACAGAATGTGCTGCTACACTGCGGCGAAGCACACTGAATGGAATATGTGACTTTGATATTTTAGTTTGAAGACTTAACAGTATTTCTTCCTATTCTGCAACTCTGCACAGTACTCAGAATGTGCTGCTAAACTGCGGCGACGCACACTGAATGGAATACGTGACTTTGATATTTTAGTTTGAAGACTAAACAGAATGTGCTCTAATCTGCAACTTTGCACACTAAACAGAATGTGCTCTAATCTGCAACTTTGCACACTAAACAGAATGTGCTCTAATCTGCAACTTTGCACACTAAACAGAATGTGCTCTAATCTGCAACTGTGCACACTAAACACAATGTGCTCTAATCTGCAACTTTGCACACTAAACAGAATATATATATATTTTTTTTTTTTTTTTGGTTTTTTTCCCCCCACACCAAATAACCTGCTGCCCCCACACACAGTAGTCCTAAAAAGGACTTTTGGTTCTTTTTTTTTCACAATTTTTGTTTTTTTCCTCCCTACACTGCCTTTCCCTTCCTATCCTCAGCTCTCCCTGGCTCAGACTGAGCCGAACTCGCTGGTCAGGTGCTATACAGCACCTGACCACGGGTTCTGGCCAGCCAATCAGTGTAATGCCAGCAGCCAACATGGCTGCTGGCATTACACCGATGTCAGAGCCTCCCTGCACGTTTATTGGCTGCGCAGCAGCCGCAAAACGTGCGGGGAGGAGACCCGAACATGGCGGGCGAGCACATGCGGTACTCGTACGAGTACCGACATGTGCCGAGCAGAGCGATGCTCGAGCCGATCCGAGCATCGGCCGAGCATGCTCGCTCAACACTAGTTAAGATCCACCACTTGTGAAAATTGTCAAGCTTGTCCATAAATGACAACATTTGGGTTGCACAATGGAACCTAATAAATAAAAAAAACCATTAATTAACAGTAAAACAACATGAGAGATTTATCTCATGTCAGGTTCTTGTGTAATGAAATATGTGGGGAAAAACTAAAACACAATTCAGAAGGCAAATTCTTGAATATGTAGGAAGAGGACAAACATGTCAATCGAGTACATAATGGAGATATACGAGCCATCTCTTTTAAAGACATACAGTATGTAAAATTAATTCAACAGACAGAAAGGTCATGAAGTTTTGTTAAAATATGGAGCAAAATGGATCTATTTACTAAGAACAAAATGATCATATGTTTTAAATGGGGGCTTTACATTTCATCCTTTTATTAATCATTTTTAAGTTTATATTACGCACACTAAAATGTAATGGAACATGATATAATATAAACCCTATAAACTGTAGGTTGTAATCCTGGTGGATTATATAGTGAATGGCTTGTATCAGTGATGGTATGATTCAATAGATTACACAAAATCAGGATCTCTGTATCACTTTCAAATAATAGGATATCCATTCTGTTGTAATTTCAGAACAATCTGATTTATCAAGTGGGTACAGAATCATTGTGCTAACCATAACATTATTCTGATTAATCATTCCTAAACCAAGTTAAACCAAGCTTATAGACTATAAGTGACATCATATTTATTACACAGAATTATCTATAACCCATACATGAATCAGTAATCACTATTATTCTTTACAATGCCTAATTTATTTAATCTCTATTCATATTTATATTACATCAGTGTATCTGATATAGGCTTAGTACAGGGTCTCTTTTAATAGCTTGTCAAGGAGGTGGGATCTTAAAAGAGCAATATCATCTTTATCTTATTCGATCCTGCTTTAGGTAACACATTTGAGTGTATAATACTATTGATGTATAGTTTTTAAAATGAACAGTCATGTTTGCATGATTAATCATGGTGAATCAGAACCCTTTTTTTATATAAAGGTAGATTCCAAAGGACAAGCCCCTATATTAGAATTAGGGGTGGTCGAAAAGTGAGAAAAATTTCCCGCATGACTTTTTGAGAAAAATGGATGATTTTTCTCTTTTTTTTCGTGAAAGTTTTCTCCTTTTCTCCAATGCAAAATTTTCCTCCTTTTTGCCTATTCCAGCAAATTTTTGGCCTATTCCAACACATTTTTCTCCTTTTCTAACACATTTTCGCTTATTCAACACATTTTTCTCCTATTCCAACACATTTTTGCCTATGTTTAATATGGTGCAACATTTTCCAGCACAATATTACTTCTTCTGAGAGCTGTAGTGGAGAAATAAGAAGCTGGAAGCCAAAGTTGTAAGTTCTGCAGCAACATATATCTGGAAAAATGTGTTATCATGCAGAGTGCATTTGTCCTTTGCCCATAACACTTACTTCCTGCTTAAGTGACACTGGTACACATTCATGATGACGTAAAGTGATTTAAAAAAAATAAAGTACAACCTACAAGGTGGCAGATGTGTATGGTGGTGGTGGTGGGGGACTGGAGTGGTGTGATTGATGAAACTTTGACAAACTGCATCCACCCAAGGAGGAGCGGTATCATCATCATTTATTGCACATGTTGCAGCAACCATTGCTGCAGTCAGTTTATGTACTACCACTTTACTCCCATGTCCCTGAACTGCTCCACCTTTCCCCCTAGACATTACTCAACTACTGTGTGTGTTTTTACTCTGTACAGTACACAACTGAAGGAGTGTGATGTCATGACTTCACCCTCAACAAAACTCTCAATGTCGCCTTCCTTACTCCCTTCTTCTCCCCCAGAGTGCCACCAGACTCCCCTAATATAGAGAACAAATGTCCTACCTAAATGACTCCCTAAACAAAGCTTCAATTCCCCTTTATCTGCATATCTTCTCAAGCTCGAAAACATGGCTGTTCTCTCCTCTCACAAACACAGAAAGGCTTGCTGTGAGAGTTGACACCCTTGTACTGTATACGGCTGTAGAAAACTAGAGAAAACTTTTGTGTGGAGGAGAAAATTTTTTATTACCATTGATTTCAATGCAATGACCTAGGTGAAAAAAGTGGAAAAATGGCACTTTTCACAAGAATTTTTTTGCCAAGCGTAAAAGTGTCATTTTTCTCTGATTTCCGTTTGAGGCAAAAATTTTCGCCCATCCCTAATTAGAACCAATGACTTCCATATGACTGTAGTTTTTTAAACACATTAAGCCATCCAAATACCTGTGCTGTTAAAAATTACCAAAGGAAAAAAAAAACACATTGGGAGCTAAATTTTGTGCCCATTGGAAGCAATAAAAAAGATGCTGAATTTCAGATTCTAAGCTTTGGGTGGTAACATGCATTAAGGGACCCCACTTTATTGCCAAAAATGTGTGCCTACAAAAAGTAGGTGCAGAGTGACCTAATGCATGTTTTAAACCACCATCGCTAGAATTGAAGTTGAAAAAGCAAAGAAAAAAGCTTAAAGTTAACAGTGGATGTATTGATATGGGGCCTTAAGTCCCATATCAATACATCCAAAGTACTGAAAAAAATGTGTGTAATGTACAAAACAATTAACCCTATGAGTGCCAGTGGAGTATGCAAAGTATTGCAGAGAGTTGCATACCTCACTGGCACTCACAGGGTTAATCCCCCTAAAGCTAAAAACACCTATCTGTTATCCTGATGACCAGCAGGGTCTTCAGCACCCTGGTCATCCTCTGTAATCTTCTATCTTCATTCTTCTTCTTTCTTTTCATCTTCAATCTTCATCTTCCTACCTTCTGTCTTCTCATCTTCACCCTCTTCCAAAAGATCATGCCACTATAATAAAATAAAGAAAACACTTTGTTCACAGAGAAATGCATGCCATCATTGTAAGCTGCCAGTCTGTCCTGCTGGTGGAGACAGAAAAGCAAAGCAAGAATCCCTCCTCCTTAGATCTCTCTCTGGCCATTGCTAGAGCAATACTGAGGAAGATTTGAACAGAGACTGGCTTTTATATAACCAGTCTCTGTTCAAAATGGTTCCTACATTTCCATTGGCTGGGATATGGGGTTACACACCTCCCAGCCAATCAGCTTCTAGCAGGAGGGATGATGAAATGACAAAACCTACTAGAAGTTGATTGGCTGGGAGGTGCCTAACCCCACATCCCAGCCACTGGAAGTGTAGGAACCATTTTGAACAGAGACTGGGCACATAAAAGCCATTCTATGTTCAAATCTTCCTCAGTATGGCTTGGGAAACAGCCGAGAGGTATCTAAGGTGAATGATCTTTGCTCTGCATTACTGCTGTCACCGGCAGTTTACAATTATAGCATGCAGTTCTTTGGGGGCATCTTTAATTTGAACATCGCAGGGTTTTTTTTATTTATAGTGGCATGATCTTTCGAAGAGTATGAAGATAAGAATATATGAAGAAACATGATATGAAGATGAGAAGAAAGAAGATGACGGAAAATAGAAGATTATAGAAGAAGGCTTCCACTGGGTGACAGATAAGTGTTACAGCTCTGGGTTATGGGTGTTAAGATAGTGCTAGGGCTAGTATTGTTTCACCTTATTGTTAGGGGTCATGTAGGTTTGTGTTTGAGAGGGTGGCCGTGTTTTAGCTCGCGCCAGATGTTCGACAGTGCATGTCAGACACAGAGTGTTAGCAGTTTTCCTTTGATATTCCCATTTTTCAAGCTATTTAACATGAGTTTTGCAAACAAAAAAAAAACATTTGAAGAAAGTTGAACCACAAGTTAGGTTTTGTGGCTCAATGCTTGTTGTTGCTCCTGTTGGTAGGGCAATATAATTCCTAGAGTGACACTGTGTGTACTGCTCGGTATCCATTTTTGCCCTACCAACAGTTTTACCGTGGTACAGCAAATTGATCCCTAAGACTGGTAAACACAAGTCTACATATACTCAATGGTATAAGATCATAGATCAATTATTATTCTCTAAATTTAAGCAGAGGTGTTAGTGAACTGATACCACAATATACTTAAAGTGACAATAATGGTTCAAAATAAAAGCAGCTCCAATTAATCATCATAGAATTTGGGCCATTGAGAGTGTTATTTCAGTACTGTCAGAGTTGTAGTTCAAGAGTAATTCAGTGATAAAGAATCCCCCTCCCGCCCCTTTTACTGATGTAACAGTGCTCGCCTCAGAACACAAAGGTGGTGTCCAGATGGCTTGCAGAGAGGGACAATACTCATTAAGCATAAGGGAAAAACCTGTCAAGGGGGACATGGTTTTCCTTGTTCTCACAGTAAGAAGATTGTCCCTTGCTGTGGGCTGTATGGTCTTAAGACCAGATTTCACATGGGAGGGGAGGTGGCTTACACTAGGTAAAAGGGCAGGAGGGGGATACTTTATCATTCAATTACTCTTGAACTACAACTCTGACGGTATTGAAATAACACTCTCTATAGCCAAAATACTATGAAGATTAATTGGAGCTGCTTTTATTTTTTAAACATTACTATACCTTAAATTGTTTTTATGTCAACTGAAGGCCTGACTGGCTATATTAACTCAGTGTGATCAAATATATTTTTAAAGCAAGAACTTAAATATTAATTATTTTATGAGATAATGAGTAAAGGTTAAGTTTTAACCACCATATCAATAATTCTGACATGTTGTAAACAAGACTCATGATGTGCTGAACAGATTTAGAGCCACATCTGATGGAGCGGTAAACAATATAATCAACTCATTGTTTGAAGGAGCATTTCTTTCTTCTATAATTGTGTCACGAATCCCTTAAATCTTCAGTGCAATTATCTAAATTAGTGATAGATTTTCTAAAACTAACAATGAAAACGCTAGAAGTGGTTGAATGTGTATTTATTTTGCACAAGCAATACCGCTTTAACCTCTTGAGTGCCTGTGATATTGCCAGATGTAACTGGGAGGAGGTGTTGGTTGCCCAGTAACCTTCCTAGCACTCTTTTACAACTCTTTCACCGCCTAATAATAAAAAATGTATGCTGCTGTTGTACATTTGTCTATGCAAGGAGTGAGCACACTGCATTCCTCAAGCTGTTTTCGGTCTATCACTTATATCATCCTTAAAGGTATAGTAATACTTCGTTTTAACTTTGTTTTATTTTGTAGGCATTAAAAAAACATGAAGAATGATATAAGTCTTATCTCTCAAACCTTTATGGTTTATGAGGTATTCACAAGCAAAGTTCCCCTCCCCGCCCCTTTTTCCTAGTGTAAGCCATCCCTTCTCAGATGTGAGTCTGGTTGTATGACAGGACAGATAACAGAAGGGGACAATTTTCTTTGTATGAAAACAATGAAAGCCCTTCCCCCCTTGACAAGTTTTTCAGCTATTTCCCTTATCTTAATTGAAGATTGTCCCTCTCTGCAGTCTACCTGGGCATCTCCCTTCTGATCTGGTTGAACAGGGGGGGATACTTTGTTTGTGAATATCTCTTAAACCATAAAGGTTTCAGAGATAAGACTTATATCATTCTTCATGTTTTTTTAATGCCTACAAAATAAAATAAAGTGAAAATGAAGTATTACTATCCCTTTAAGCACCCATTGGGAGCAGGAAGTACTATCTTGGTCCTTTGAACAAGCAGTCGCAAAGGCTTTTTGCTGCAGATTTACACACAAGTACCAAGTATGGTTATTTCATTTTTACATGGAAAGCCTGTGTTTTTCCTGATTGTTCCACAATATGTTAGTAACACCTCTGGCCCAAAGGGTTAAATACTAGGTAAAAAAAATAGATTTTACTGACTCAGGGGTAGGACGTCACTCGATAATATTTACACATGTACAGAGCCTACTTAATACTTTGGCTATACTTTCAGTTTTATCTCCCACACAGCATTCATATTATGCAAAGGAAAAGCATTGGCAGGAATTTAGCTTTGGTAGAGGAGGCATTAATTATTTGCATGGGAGGAAGAGACAACTGGAAAAGTTTTTGGAGGATTCAAAATGAAGAGGACTGTTACTCAGTTTATGAAGCACTGCCAATTTTGCTGTGGCAGTTTGTGACTCACGGATCCTTTGACTGCTGTAAAAAGACAGAGAATGGAAAATAGCCTTTTAACCTGAGCATACAGAAAGACTTGACAGGGTGTGAAAATGTCTTCAAGAAATGGCTTGTTTATGGAAAGTTTATTTTGGTCATTCCAAATCTGATACACTTCCCATTTCTACCATTATATTTTAACCCATTAAGGACCTAGGGGCATGCAACACATTGCAGGGTAATTCATTACACACCCCTCTGTGCTTACAGGGTTAATTATTTAAATGTACCTGATCAGCAAGCAGTCTCTTGATTTTTGACATTTTCTATTCTGTAATCTGATATGGAGGTCAAATATTATACATTTTCCAGTCAGTTCAGAATTATGTTTCAGAGAATAAAACTCCAGTACTGTAGTTTTTTAGGTCTATGGGCCATATTTGTAAAAGTCCTGCAATTTTAGGGCAACCCAACTGCATCATAAGGGACAATGAAAATTCCTGAAATTCCCATTGATTTAAATGAGGATTTTTAATACCTTAAATATGAGACTGGTCTACAAAGTATTGCTTTGAGAGGCATTGGAGACATCTCTAGAATTCAAGGGGTTAAAAGTGCAAATTAAAATTTTGGGAATTTTCATTTCTCCCCCTATGATGCAACTGCTTTGCCCCAGAAATGCACCAATTTTATTTTATGAATACAGTCCTTTTTTTCCATATCACAGATGATCAAACTTTCTGCTTTGGTGAAAAATTTTAATTCTAAATGAGATCCCTTGTGGACATATGACCATCAAATCCTTTATATCCCCTTCATGATAAATGGTCTGTAACCCATTGCTTTTCAAGTGTTTAACCCTTGGAATCCAATGCATTGAGTAGCTTGTCAAAATGTCCATGTTCTTCTCATGACTCCTATACCTTTGTCATGACTCCTCTATGCTGTTTCAGTCAATACACTGACAGAGTACTATCAGAGTACTGAGAAAGGAGATATGACAGACCGCTGATTTGTGGGTAAGCCTTCTTGACTCTTTTGGGTGTGGGGCTTATTAACAAAACTAGTTGAAGAACCCGTTACACGGGCCACTGTCAACCGGTAGTGGGGCAGTCAAGCGCAGTAGACACTGCCCGCGCCGCGGCTGATACAGAGCGGAATGCTCTGTATCAGCCGTGCAGCAGGGAGTCTCTCCTGCGCATGACTGCTGCACACGCAGCAGTCTCTACTGCGCATGACTTTGTCGTTACACACTTTTTATCGAATTATTATATAGGATGCTTTGCCTTTTTTTGTTTGTTTTAACAGGTGAACCAAAGTATGTCTGTCACTGCTAACTAATTAGACCTTTGTTGACCTTTGTTGAATTGATATTGATCTTTGACCAGGAGATCTATACATCCTTGCTTGCATTGTGAATAATATAAAAATATGTAGGTGAGAATCCAAGCTGGTTCATGTCCAATAGATTTATACATGATGTGGCAGATATATTTTGATATGGTCACCCAGGCATATCGATTGAACACAGCAGTACAGAGAGAGAGAGAGACAGCAGCTTCTCTACCAATAGGACCAGCACATGTATATACACAGATAACCCCACTGTGTTGTCATATGGAGACAAACTACAAAATAAGCCATCACAATACCATCAAGTAAAAAACAAATATAAAAGCACAGAGAAGCATGTATGTATGTTGTTGTTACGCAGGAGTATGTACAGAAAACTGAATCCAGCATCTGCTATTGTGCAGAATCCGTATAATGAATTCACCCTAGTGTATATAGAAACATAGAAATATAGAATATGATGTCAGATAAGAAACATTCAGCCCATCTAGTCTGCCCATTTTCCTACTGTAAAAACCTCATACCTTTTTTGGTCATTGGTCTTTTCTTACGTTAAGGACAGCCTTATGCCTATCCCATGCATGCTTAATTTCTGTCACTGTATTAACTTCTACCACTTCTGGTGGTTGGCTATTCCACTTATCTACTACCCTCTCAGTGAAGTAAAACTTTCTTACATTACATTTAAACCTATGTCCCTCTATTTTTATACTACGGCCTATTGTCCTAACATATTTACTCCTTTGAAATATACTTCCATCCTGCACTTAGTTGAATCCCTTCATGTATTTGAATGTTTCAATCATATCCCCTTTCTCTCTTCTCACCACCAAGCTATAAATGTTCAGATCTTTTAGTCTATCCTGATATTTCTTTTCCTGTAAACCAGTCACCATTTTAGTAGCCCTTCTTTGAATTTTCTCTAGAGTATCTATATCCTTCTGGAGATGGGGGTCTCCAGTACTGTACACATACTCTAGGTGAGGTCTAATTAGAGATCTGAAGAGTGACATAGCCACTTCCCTTTTTCTGCTACTAATGCCACTAGCTATACAACCCAGTAGACTGCTTGTATCCACCACTACTTTTTGATATTGCCTGCCTACCTTTAAGCTATTAGAAATAATTACTCCCAAATCCCTTTCCTCTGTTGTCTCTGAATATGTAAGTCAGAGACTCTCAACTAGGAACGAGCCTGCAATACAAATTTGCAGGCTCTATAGGAATGGTGTCTTACCCAGGGTACAGTCTCTTTTATCCCACTAGTGCCTTTCACAGAGAGAAAATATCCTAAAGTATATCATATTGGTCCTGACATAATAGCAGTCCAACCACAAAAAGCCAGGCAATTCCTCTCTGAACAAGAGAAGCAGTCAACCCAAGATGTACGTTTAGGCCTTGTTGGGCCTCATCAATGAGGTGTAGTGCACACGAGAGAGACTCTGTGACTCGTGTGTGCACAGGAGAGAGACTCAGTGAGTGTGCACAGTGTTTAGGTCTACTAGCCAACATGTTAAAAATGCTATACATTTCAGCATTCATTGATAGAGCCTGGAGGCTTGTTCAGGAGACACACACACCCAGGGGTGGCAGTAAGGGGGAGTTACTGCTCCCATTGGGTGATTCAATAGGGGCGTGATTTTCACAGGCATTGCAGTGGCCTAAGGCCACTGCTACGCCTGTGAAAATCAGGCAGGGACTTGGCCTGCCCCACACACACCCACACACACCACAGGCACACACACAAGCCCCCCCACACACACACACACACAAGCCCCCCACACACACACACAAGTCAGACTCACACACACACACCATCCAGCCAGCTCCCATGCAGGCAGGTCTTGGACCGCCTGCCAGCACGAAATCCTTCACCTCCCCCCAACAAACACCAAGCGGGAGTCAGCCGCAACAGGTCCAAGCAGCCATTCACACAGCTTTCTACTAGCAGCAGGAGACTGAGGGGGTGCATACATGTCAACCTGGAGTCGTGTGGTGCCAGGAAATCATCCAACTCATAGCCTGTGTTGTACCAGTCAATCATCTAACTCAAACTTCAGTTCAGGCAGGCTTCGGGGCGCCTGCCAACCCGGAATCCTTCACCTTACCCCTATTCAACACACGCCAAGTGGGAATCAGCCACGACAGGCATCGGTATTGCGTCCTAACCTGCCACAACTCCCCACAAATAGTCAACATATCTGTTATCGCCGATTCAATCTATGATCTAATACAGCCTCAGCTGCAATCAAAATCCCATGAGCATCTACACACTACAAGTGTGTTTTCACATCTCTCTGTAACGGTTTTCTGACACTCAGACCAGGGTGTAAAGTAAAAACACAGTTTATTGAATCAAGGAGTTATACAATGCCCCTAGGGGCCAGTACAGGAATAGCAGTAATAGCAAACACGAACAGAGTGAATGCAATACAGCAAATAATACTGGACAATGGATAGATAGGAAATAACCCCAAAGGGTTAACAAGTGCAAGAGGAGAACTCAGTCCTAGTTTGGCCAACGCCCAGGATATATAGCAGTCTCTGGGTAATAGTTCTTGAGTCACAAAGCTGGAACTAAGTAGCAGTCTCTGGAACACAGTTCTTGAATAACAAAGCTGGAGCAAAGTGTCTGCACTGAATTCACTCTCAAATAGAACAGGAAGGCACAAGTGCCAGAGCTGAGTAAATACCACCGCCGTGGGATATGGAGAAATGCTATTGCCAAACTGAAGTACAAGAACCTGAACCGCCCTTAACTGAGAATGGAAGTTAACTCTGCATGTGCCCAATGGATACCCTGACACCTCTTGGATGTCAAATAGTGATAGCGACTGCACAAGCACTGAGAGCCAAGCACTGGATAGTGCAGATGGATAGCGTAACCTCTGTACGTCTGTAGGCCGGAGCCAGGACACCCCTCCGGTGCCGTACGGAACTTTCCCATCAAGAGCGAACGGATAACAGTGCCCACAGGCGCGGTCACGGTGCACACCGAACACCGGACCGGCAATGCTCTGCAGAAGGTAGTGAAGCGTTTCAGAGGTACAGAAGGAGTGGCTCTTAACGGATATGTGTATGCTTGGCAAGAACTGAGGCACAAGACTGAGACTACGAGGCACTGCAGGAGTTAACAGGTTCTGTACCGGAACACAGCAACAGACAATGAATGGCAAAGCAACCTCTATCTCAGCTAGAGCGGTGAGAGGAATAGCGAGACACCAAGTGATCAGAATGTCGCGGACGCAACCGAGGCCGTGCAGGTACACCGGAACAGCAGACTGGAACTGGGCGATAACCGGGACCGGAGCACAGCAGGAACAGCAGCCGAAGAACAGGATCAATCACGGAGCAAGGTCATCTACCGGAGCCGGGTCATACACGGAGCAGGATCATCAGCCAGAACCGGATCAATCACGGAGCAGGGTCGTCAACCAGAGCCGGGTCATACACGGAGCAGGATCAACAGAAGAGTCAGACAAGCCGGGTCGGTACACAGGAGAACTGGAACACAGCAACAAGGCACAGATACTGGAACACCACGAAAGGGCAAATCACAAGTGCCCAAGCCCCAGTGTATAAAGGCACATCCTGGGCGGGCCAATCAGCATCCTCCAATGCACAGGTAGTACAGCCCAGATTGACAGTATAGCACGGGAACCGTGATACTCTCCTCCATCTAAAACAAATGGATCTAAGTTACATATTGAATGAGCACCTCAGCTGCACTCAAAATCCCATGAGCCTCTCACCTACAGCCACGCTACAAGTCTGTTCTCACACCTCTCCCCCATCTAAAAGTAATGGATGTAAGTTATATATTAAATGACTCAATGCAATCCAATTTTAAAGGAGCAATAAACTTTTTTTATGAAAAAATATATACTGTAGGGATTTTCCTACTGAGTAAAATAAGGGTACTCCCACTGCTGAGAGATTTATATTTCCAGAGTTATTACAGTTTAAACCCATGTTTTTTTAACATTAGCAGTGCCCTTTAGTGGTCAAATTCTAATTAGATTTCCTGTTAGATTCTAATGGAGAGGAAAGTCAGAAAAGTCAGAGACATACAGTTCTCCATAGAATGTGATAGAAACGGCCTGTCACTTCCTGTCAGTTAGAACTACCAGGAAGTAAACACAGTAAATTCACTTCCTGATTATTTGAACTGCTATAAATTTTGAATAAATCATCTGACAGAGGTGGGAGTGACCTTGTTTTATTCAGCAGGATATGATCTGTAAAATATGTGTTTTCATAAAAAAAACGTTTACTGCTCCTTTAATGTATATTGACTGTGTTCCCTCAATATACACCTTAAATACATTAATTTTACAAGGGGGACACCAACAGCAACCACCACAGCTCTGGGACATAAAGAGACAGTCAGTGGAACAGCAACAAACAGTGAGCAACAGCGAGGTAACACTCTACCCACTTCTGTGTCTTGGATGTATGCTTCTTGCACTCCAGCCAAATTCCCCTCCTTACCAGGCAATTTTTCATTTTTTGATGGAAATCGCGTCATACATCTCCCCCAGTGGCACCAGAAGACTGCCCTCCAGGTAGTTCGCATTGAAAACTACAGGTATGCCAATGACAAGGAAATGGGAACACAGACTGTAAAGGGACCAGTGAAAAGCAGCACACAGCACTGAAAGAAAACACACTGTTAGAGACAATGACAAACAGAGGTAAAGAGTGTCATGGAATGACACACAGAAACATGGGGACAAAAGTATGGAAGGGCAGAGAAAGAAAGATATGGAAAAAAATACAAATACAAATTTCACACACAAAGAGAGACAGGGGGGATCTAATGAATAACACTTTTTACTACATGAAGGAAACAGGGATAATCAGGGAAGCACAGCTGCTGTGTAATAGTTAACTATATAATACCAGTGTGTGCTTGTATGCATGACACACAGTTATATAATGTCCCAGTGTCTTTCCCTATACAGTACTGGAGTGTCCTTTGAGTGCTTCAGCAGTATTAAACACATTCATTTACACTGGTTTGGGGATTAATTGCCACGGGCAACACAGTGCCCCTTTTGCTAGTATATATATATATATATATATATATATATATATATATATATATATATATATGAAGCAACTTCTTTAAAAAATACTTTTTTAGACTCAACATAGAGTTAAATTTATGAATTTCGTGTGTGGAGATACATCTATTATAAAAAAGGATGCAACAATTATGTTGTTGTTGTTTTTTGCCAGTTTGTTCTTTGAGAAGAATTATCCATTGCAAAAGGAACCACATTGTTCCTGGTCTACATAATGGAATTAGCACTACTGAAAAACGAGGTGGCAATGACCTTGTGGTGAGAGCTCAATCCAAGAGGTAAACAAGGAGACAAAGATCTCTCTACACATAATACGATTTCTGTAGATGTGGATATGCATTGATATATTTATGTGGTAATGTGTGCAACCTCTGCTTTTTTAACCCCTTGGATAACATGAAGGCTTTCCTGTTACCAGGAGCCTTTTTAATGCCAACATTTGAAACCATGATTTTGTATTTATTTTTTTGGGGGGGGGCAGTACTACACATTAAGGGCTCAATTAATTTGTCCACGCTAGGCCAAAAACCTCCAACTGCATTTTCAATTTCCAGTGCAAAAAAAGCCTTGCCAGGCAATAAAGTTAGAAGCATTTTGGCCCGTTAACAAATGAAACAAAAGCCATAAGCAAAAAAAAATCCTCAGTGGATACATTGATATGGGGACCTATGCCCCATAGCAATAAATCCAAAGAACCTACAAAGTGTTCAGTGTTAGTATAATTAACTCTATGAGTGCCTGTGGGGTATAATTACCCTGCCAGCACTCATAGGGTTAACCAGACTAAGGTCTAGATGTTCAAGTCGTCGTAATGAAAAACTTGTCGTATCATGAGTTGGTGGTAAAAGAAGGACAATATTTTCAGAAGTTAATCTGTCAAGTTTGAAAATTAATCTAAAGAATTAAAAGTGACTGTAAGAAAATTTCATTGGACATTGCCGTTTAAAATTCTGATCTTAAAACTTTAATTTTGTCTTTGAAACGAAAATTTTCAAAGAAACAAAGACTTTTTTTTGTCGTTGAAACAAATTTTTCTTCTTCAAGTTTAGATCATTTTTATTATGTCGGGAAAAAATGAAGTTAATCAGACAAAAAATGACGTTCAAATGAATATTTTTTCTGAAAGTACCTTACATTATGACAGAAGATTAAACCACACCCACTTTTAAGACAGCTTTTTCCCTTTGACAGAGATGGCGGAGTTGAATGCAAAAAATGACAGAAACATGTCTGAGAATTGATGGATCATGGTGTAAGAAGTTTTTTATTCTGATTACAATTTCAGTTACCACCACTTTCTGAATATCTCACTCTAAGTAACAAAGCAACATCACATAAAATATAACACTTACCATTAATCCTGAAGTCCAGTGAAGTCTTCAGCCTCGTGGTCATCTACTGTCAGTCTTCTTTCTTCTCTCTTGTATCTTCTATCTTTAGTTTTGTCTTCTCTTCTTTCTTCTTGACTTTTAGCTATAACGAAAAAAATAAGTGTAAACAAATTTTTCCCTCAAATAACCCACACACTTATACATATTATAACCCCTTGAGTACCAGAGGGGTACACAACGCATTGCAGAGCAATGTGTTGCGCAACTCTCTGGAGCTCAAAGGATTAAACCATGTATGAGTGTGCGGGTGATGATCCAAAAAGATGGCAGTGTTGGATGAGAAATAAGAAAGTATATCTTTATTTGGAATATATATTGGATCTTTATATAAACAAAAGGGGAATTTTTAATAACTGGATGCACCTTTTGGATCATGACCCACACACTCGTTCATGGTT
Organism: Rhinophrynus dorsalis; assembly: GCA_037306005.1. Classification (NCBI taxonomy): domain Eukaryota; kingdom Metazoa; phylum Chordata; class Amphibia; order Anura; family Rhinophrynidae; genus Rhinophrynus; species Rhinophrynus dorsalis. The sequence goes on from CM074722.1 coordinate 193,692,727, forward strand.
TAACCCTTTGAGCCCCAGAGAGGTGTGCAATGCATTGCTCTACAATGCGTTGTGTACCCCTCTGGAACTCAAGGGGTTAAACTATGTATAAGCATGAGGGCTATTTGAGGAAAACATTTATTTAGACTCATTTTTTTCTGTACAGCTAAAAACAAGAAGACAAAAGAAAGAAGATAGAAGAGAAGACAGAAGAGAAGACAGAATGAAAACAGACAAGAAGGACATTGGATGACAGGTAAATTTAACACAGATCCTTAGCTTTATTTCCATTGACGTTCCCATTATTACCGCTATTTATCAGCATTTTGGGAACTTAAGTATTACTAATCCCTACAGCAAAGTACTACTAAAAAAACGCATGGATTTGCTATATTTTTTACAGCAAGAAAGAAGAAAAGAAGACAGAAGAGAAGAAGAAAGAAAAGAAGATGAAACCGTCCGCAGCCCTGCTGAACATCAGGATTACTGGTAAGTTTTTATTTGTCAGAACATGTGTGAACTGTTTCAAGATTAACATTGGGACTCTGGATCTGCCTTCTCATAGCGCGGGATTTGAGCCATAAAAAGTGGGGTCCTAAACATGCTTTGATGGAATAGGATAGCACAGTTTACTATTTTACGTGGTGTCTAGTGATGAGCGAGCACCCCAATGCTCGGGTGTTCGGGTGCTCTGACCGAGCACCCCCTGAGGCTCGAGTGCTCGGCCGAACACCCGAGCCCCATTGAAGTCAATGGGAGGACTCGAGCATTACACCAGGCACCCCCTGCTCTGATGAGGGGAGGGTGCCTGGTCCATAGGAAAAGGGCAGAAAATGATGGAAACACCACAGAAATGGTTCAGGGACAGCATAGGGAGGATGTCTGGATGCATCTTGGACTCCAACATCGCTGCTGGGAACGATCTTTCGCCCGTAGTACGCCATTTTTACAGACTGACCATAAAACACACAAAAAGGAAAATAAAAACGACTTTAGGCGAAAAATTGTTACCAAACAATATTTGCTGTATATTTACTTGTATATCATCTGCAAATTATCCCAAAAATTTCCTTGATTTTCGGAAGTGAGGCCATGATTAAGAGGGAAACGTGCGCAGAGGCAAATTCTCCCAAAAATTTCCTTGATTTTCAGAACTGAGGCCATGATTAAGAGGGAAACGTGCACAGAGGCAAATTCTCCCAAAAATTTCCTTGATTTTATTGAACTGAGGCCATGATTAAGAGGGAAACGTGCGCTGAGCCGACCATCTAAAACATTATGGGTGAGGGTCTGCTGCAGAGCTGACCATCCTAAACATTATATGCGAAGGCCCGCTAGTGAGCTGACGCTATAAAACATTATATGAGAGGGCCCGCTAGAGAGCTGACCCAATAAAACATTATATGAGAAGGCCCGCTGGTGAGCTGACCTATATAAAAATTGGCAAACAGGGCCCGCTGGTGAGCTGGCCCTATATAAAAATTATATCACAGGGCCCGCTGGTGAGCTGGCCCTATATAAAAATTATAGCACAGGGCATATGGAAGAGGAGGAGGAGGATGAGAAGATTAAGAGTCAACCATATACCCGTTTTTTGGGTGGAAGGGGTGAATGGGAATACAGAGTATTCACATCATTGTAAATAACATATATAAAGTGAGTTTATGTTCCCCCGGGGCTTTCCTCCAGTGGAGTGGAGAAGTCAGGGGAAATCCAGGCCTTGTTCATTTTTATAAGTGTCAACCTATCAGCATTGTCGGTGGAAAGGCGGATACGCTTATCTGTTATGATGCCACCAGCAGCACTAAATACCCGCTCAGACAGAACGCTGGCGGCAGGGCAGGCCAGCACCTCCAAGGCGTAGAGTGCCAGTTCATACCACGTGTCCAGCTTGGACACCCAGTAGTTGTAAGGCACAGAGGGATCATTGAGGACGCTGACACGGTCTGCTACGTACTCCTTCACCATCTTCCAAAACTTTTCCCTCCTTGTGACACTAGGCTGCGCATCAGGGTGAGGGTGCTGGCGGGGTGTCATGAAGGTGTCCCACGCCTTGGAGAGTGTTGCCCTGCCTTTCTCGGAACTGCTGTGTGCTCCCCTTTTCTCCCCTTCTCGGTTGGCCAAGGTAGCACGTACTCTGCCGCCAGCGTTGTCAGATGGAAAATTTTGGAGCAATTTTTCGACAAGAACCTTCTGGTATTGCAACATTTTGCTTGTCCTCTCCACCGGAGGAATGAGAGATGAGAAATTCTCTTTGTAGCGGGGGTCCAGAAGGGTGAACACCCAGTAATCCGTGTTGTCTAAAATGCGTACAACGCGTGGGTCACGGGAAAGGCAGCCTAACATAAAGTCAGCCATGTGTGCCAGAGTACCAACAGTCAAGATTTCGCTGTCCTCACCAGGAGGATGACTCTCAATCTCCTCATCCTCTTCCTGCTCTTCTGCCCACCCACGCTGAAGAGATGGAACTAAAGTTCCATGGCTACCCTCTGTAGCGGAGGCAACCGTGTCTTCCTCCTCCTCCTCCTCCTCCTCCTCCGCCTCCTCCAATTGTCGCTGAGAAGACGAAGTGAGGGTGCTCTGGCTATCACCTTGTGTAAGCTCTTCCTCCCCCATTTCCACCTCTTCCACATGCAAAGCGTCGGTTTTAATTGTGAGCAGCGAGCGTTTCAGTAGACACAGAAGTGGGATGGTTACACTGATAATAGCGTTATCGCTGCTCACCATCTGTGTCGATTCCTCAAAATTGCGTAAAACCTCACAGAGGTCTGACATCCATTCCCACTCCTCACTTCTGATTACAGGAAGTTGAACGGAGAGGCGACGACCGTGTAACAGCTGGTACTCCACTACTGCCCTCTGCTGCTCACAAAGCCGGGCCAACATGTGGAAGGTGGAGTTCCAGCGCGTGCTCACGTCACACAGCAGCCGGTGAGCTGGCAATTGTAAGCGCTGCTGCAGCTTCAACAGGCCGGCTGAAGCTGTTGATGACTTACGGAAATGTGCACACACGCGGCGCACCTTGGTCAAGAGATCATGCACATCGGGGTAGGTTTTTAGAAATCGCTGCACCACTAAATTAAATACATGCGCTAGGCATGGTACGTGTGTGAGCTTGCCGAGCTCCAAAGCCGCCACCAAGTTACGCCCATTATCACACACAACCATGCCTGGTTGCAGGTTGAGTGGCGAGAGCCACTGCTCGGTCTGGTGACTAATCCCCTGCAACAGCTCTGAGGCCGTGTGCTGTTTGTCCCCAAGGCAGATCAGCTTCAGCACGGCCTGTTGACGCTTCCCCACTGCAGTGCTACACTGCTTCCAGCTACTGGCTGATGGGGGAGTGGCGGTGTGTGTAGAGAATTCGGAGGTGGAAACGGAGGAGGAGGAGCCAATAACGTAGGTGCTGGTGGAAACCCTGATGGAGGTAGGGCCCGCAATCCTCGGCGTGGGTAGCACCCGTGCCATCCCAGGGTCCGAGTCGCTCCCAGCCTCCACGACATTCACCCAGTGTGCCGTCAGGGAAATGTAGCGCCCCTGGCCACAAGCACTTGTCCATGTGTCAGTCGTTAAGTGGACCTTCCCAGTAACTGCGTTGGTCAGGGCACGGGTGATGTTACGGGACACATGGTGGTGTAATGCGGGGATGGCACACCGCGAAAAGTAGTGGCGGCTGGGGACCGCGTACCGAGGGACAGCTGCTGCCATCAGGCTGCGGAAGGACTCAGTCTCCACAAGCCTAAATGGCAGCATTTCGATGGCCAGTAATTTGGAAAGGTGTGAGGTTAGTGCTATGGCCTGTGGGTGGGTGGCTGGGTACTTTCTCTTGCGCTCAAATGCCTGGGGTAACGACATTTGGACGCTGTGCTGGGACAGGGAAGTGGATGTGGTCGCTGATGGTGCTTCAGATGCTACAGGTGCAGGGCGGGAGGTATGCGGGCCTGCGCCTTCGACAGGCGATTGGCCGGCACCGAAAACAGGGGAAGAGGAGGCAGTGGTGTGGCCTGCAGACACAGATGGGCGATCCAGGCGTTCCTCCCACTTACTACGGTGCTTGGATGCCATGTGTCGGATCATGCTGGTGGTGGTGAGGTTTCTAGTGTTCATGCCTCGGCTCATTCTGGTGTGGCACAGGTTGCAAACTACAATTCTTTTGTCGTCCGCACTTTCCTTAAAAAAACGCCATACCGCAGAACACCTACCCCTTGGCAAGGTAGATTTACGCAAGGGGGTGCTCCGTGGAACATTTGCGGGCCGGTTTGGTGCGGTCCGCCTTCTTTCTGTAGCCACACCACTGCCTCTTCCAGCCTGTTGCGGTGCTGCAGATGGCTCACCCTCAGGACTGCTGTCATCGCTCGGCTCTACACCTTCCCAGGTGGGGTCAGTCACCTCATCGTCCACCAAGTCCTCCTCCACTTCCTCACTCTGATCATCCTCCTCAAGTCTTGATCCCACCACATACTCAGTCATTGACAACTGTATAACATTCTCCTCAACAAGGTCTTGAGACGGAAATAGTGGTTGATTTAATGGCAACTGTGTCTCATCATCATCATCATCATCATCCACTACTTCCTTTGACCTTAAATGCCGTTCACATCTGTCATCTTCTTGTGATTGGGTAGCCTCTAGAGGTTGTGAATCAGGGCACAAGATGTCATGTTCCTCTGCAAGCGTGCTTGGAGAGAGGGTCAAATGAAGGATTGGTGATGAGACGAGCTCCTCACTATATCCCAGTGTGGGATCACTTCTTTGACCAGACCGTGTATGGTGGGAGGAAGGATGATCAGAGTGAGGATTATGTTGACCAGACTCTTGGCTACTGAGAGTGGACTTGGTGGAAGACAGGGTGGTGCTTAACCGACTGGAAGCAGTATCAGCTGTCATCCAACCGACCACCTGTTCGCAGTGGTCGGACCTCGAGAGTGATGTCCTGCGACGCCCTGTAAAATTACACATGAAGCTAGGTATGGTGGATGTCTTTCTTTCTTGTGCTCTGGCACCAGGCACAGTTTCTCCGCGTCCTGACCCGCGCCCTGAACTTTCAGGATCACGTCCACTTCCCCGTCCCTTTTTACCCGCCTTCTTCATCTTACACAGAATATGTGACTTTAATATTTGAGTTTGAAAACTTAACAGTATTTCTTATTATTCTGCAACTGTACAGAGTACACAGAATAGGCTGTTAAACGGCGGTGAAACACACTGAATGGAATATGTGAGTTTAATATTTGAGTTTGAAAACTTAACAGTATTTCTTATTATTCTGCAACTGTACAGAGTACACAGAATAGGCTGTTAAACGGCGGTGAAACACACTGAATGGAATATGTGACTTTAATATTTGAGTTTGAAAACTTAACAGTATTTCTTATTATTCTGCAACTGTACAGAGTACACAGAATAGGCTGCTAAACTGCGGTGAAACACACTGAATGGAATATGTGACTTTAATATTTGAGTTTGAAAACTTAACAGTATTTCTTATTATTCTGCAACTCTGCAGAGTACACAGAATAGGCTGCTAAACTGCGGTGAAACACACTGAATGGAATATGTGAGTTTAATATTTGAGTTTGAAAACTTAACAGTATTTCTTATTATTCTGCAACTGTAGAGAGTACACAGAATAGGCTGTTAAACGGCGGTGAAACACACTGAATGGAATATGTGACTTTAATATTTGAGTTTGAAAACTTAACAGTATTTCTTATTATTCTGCAACTGTACAGAGTACACAGAATAGGCTGTTAAACGGCGGTGAAACACACTGAATGGAATATGTGACTTTAATATTTGAGTTTGAAAACTTAACAGTATTTCTTATTATTCTGCAACTGTACAGAGTACACAGAATAGGCTGTTAAACGGCGGTGAAACACACTGAATGGAATATGTGACTTTAATATTTGAGTTTGAAAACTTAACAGTATTTCTTATTATTCTGCAACTGTACAGAGTACACAGAATAGGCTGTTAAACGGCGGTGAAACACACTGAATGGAATATGTGACTTTAATATTTGAGTTTGAAAACTTAACAGTATTTCTTATTATTCTGCAACTGTACAGAATACACAGAATAGGCTGTTAAACGGCGGTGAAACACACTGAATGGAATATGTGACTTTAATATTTGAGTTTGAAAACTTAACAGTATTTCTTATTATTCTGCAACTGTACAGAGTACACAGAATAGGCTGTTAAACGGCGGTGAAACACACTGAATGGAATATGTGACTTTAATATTTGAGTTTGAAAACTTAACAGTATTTCTTATTATTCTGCAACTGTACAGAGTACACAGAATAGGCTGTTAAACGGCGGTGAAACACACTGAATGGAATATGTGACTTTAATATTTGAGTTTGAAAACTTAACAGTATTTCTTATTATTCTGCAACTGTACAGAGTACACAGAATAGGCTGTTAAACGGCGGTGAAACACACTGAATGGAATATGTGACTTTAATATTTGAGTTTGAAAACTTAACAGTATTTCTTATTATTCTGCAACTGTACAGAGTACACAGAATAGGCTGTTAAACGGCGGTGAAACACACTGAATGGAATATGTGACTTTAATATTTGAGTTTGAAAACTTAACAGTATTTCTTATTATTCTGCAACTCTGCAGAGTACACAGAATAGGCTGCTAAACTGCGGTGAAACACACTGAATGGAATATGTGAGTTTAATATTTGAGTTTGAAAACTTAACAGTATTTCTTATTATTCTGCAACTGTACAGAGTACACAGAATAGGCTGTTAAACGGCGGTGAAACACACTGAATGGAATATGTGACTTTAATATTTGAGTTTGAAAACTTAACAGTATTTCTTATTATTCTGCAACTGTACAGAGTACACAGAATAGGCTGTTAAACGGCGGTGAAACACACTGAATGGAATATGTGACTTTAATATTTGAGTTTGAAAACTTAACAGTATTTCTTATTATTCTGCAACTGTACAGAGTACACAGAATAGGCTGTTAAACGGCGGTGAAACACACTGAATGGAATATGTGACTTTAATATTTGAGTTTGAAAACTTAACAGTATTTCTTATTATTCTGCAACTGTACAGAGTACACAGAATAGGCTGCTAAACTGCGGTGAAACACACTGAATGGAATATGTGACTTTAATATTTGAGTTTGAAAACTTAACAGTATTTCTTATTATTCTGCAACTCTGCAGAGTACACAGAATAGGCTGCTAAACTGCGGTGAAACACACTGAATGGAATATGTGAGTTTAATATTTGAGTTTGAAAACTTAACAGTATTTCTTATTATTCTGCAACTGTACAGAGTACACAGAATAGGCTGTTAAACGGCGGTGAAACACACTGAATGGAATATGTGACTTTAATATTTGAGTTTGAAAACTTAACAGTATTTCTTATTATTCTGCAACTGTACAGAGTACACAGAATAGGCTGTTAAACGGCGGTGAAACACACTGAATGGAATATGTGACTTTAATATTTGAGTTTGAAAACTTAACAGTATTTCTTATTATTCTGCAACTGTACAGAGTACACAGAATAGGCTGTTAAACGGCGGTGAAACACACTGAATGGAATATGTGACTTTAATATTTGAGTTTGAAAACTTAACAGTATTTCTTATTATTCTGCAACTCTGCACAGTACACAGAATAGGCTGCTAAACGGCGGTGAAACACACTGAATGGAATATGTGACTTTGATATTTTAGTTTGAAGACTTAACAGTATTTCTTCCTATTCTGCAACTCTGCACAGTACACAGAATAGGCTGCTAAACTGCGGCGAAGCACACTGAATGGAATATGTGACTTTGATATTTTAGTTTGAAGACTTAACAGTATTTCTTATTATTCTGCAACTCTGCACAGTACACAGAATAGGCTGCTAAACGGCGGTGAAACACACTGAATGGAATATGTGACTTTGATATTTTAGTTTGAAGACTTAACAGTATTTCTTCCTATTCTGCAACTCTGCACAGTACACAGAATAGGCTGCTAAACTGCGGCGAAGCACACTGAATGGAATATGTGACTTTGATATTTTAGTTTGAAGACTTAACAGTATTTGTTCCTATTCTGCAACTCTGCACAGTACACAGAATGTGCTGCTAAACTGCGGCGAAGCACACTGAATGGAATATGTGACTTTGATATTTTAGTTTGAAGACTTAACAGTATTTCTTCCTATTCTGCAACTCTGCACAGTACTCAGAATGTGCTGCTAAACTGCGGCGACGCACACTGAATGGAATACGTGACTTTGATATTTTAGTTTAAAGACTTAACAGAATGTGCTCTAATCTGCAACTTTGCACACTAAACAGAATGTGCTCTAATCTGCAACTTTGCACACTAAACAGAATGTGCTCTAATCTGCAACTTTGCACACTAAACAGAATGTGCTCTAATCTGCAACTGTGCACACTAAACAGAATGTGCTCTAATCTGCAACTTTTCACACTAAACAGAATATTTTTTTTTTTTTTTTTTTTTGTTTTTTTCCCCCCCACACACAATATAACCTGCTGCCCCCACACACAGTAGTCCTAAAAAGGACTTTTGGTTCTTTTTTGTCACAATTTTTTTTTTTCCTCCCTACACTGCCTTTCCCTTCCTATCCTCAGCTCTCCCTGGCTCAGACTGAGCCGAACTCGATGGTCAGGTGCTATACAGCACCTGACCACGGGTTCTGGCCAGCCAATCAGTGTAATGCCAGCAGCCAACATGGCTGCTGGCATTACACCGATGTCAGAGCCTCCCTGCACGTTTATTGGCTGCGCAGCAGCCGCAAAACGTGCGGGGAGGAGACCCGAACATGGCGGGCGAGCACATGCGGTACTCGTACGAGTACCGCCATGTGCCGAGCAGAGCGATGCTCGAGCCGATCCGAGCATCGGCCGAGCATGCTCGCTCAACACTAGTGGTGTCCAATAGGAGTGGGTGAAACTTGTCTCCGTGTTCCCGTGGGAAATTTCACCAAAACCATGTTGTTATCCGCTTTATCGTGGGAAAATCCGCTTTAAAACTAGCAGTTAAAATTTTCACAAATTTTGCCCATTGGCCAAAATTTTTTGTCATTTTTTCATGGGCTATAAAGTTTCCGCCCATTGATTTATGTTGTTTTCGCACTTCCGCTATAAAAATGTGATGTTTTCACTGAATGCAGACACAATAGAAGCTACAGAGTGAGACAGACGTGCTGTGCTGTTCTGCTGTGATGTTTTGCAAAAATTGAGGCAGGAAAGGCTCATAGTGACTGCTATCACTATGGGCAGGGTGAAAAATAATCAGTAGAGGAGCTGGAAGGACCATTATGTGTCCACTGAGTCTGAGGAGAAAGGGACCACTACTGTACCAATACTATCCAGTCCCCCTAAATCACTCCAAGGAATCTTGGGGAATTTAATGGGAAGGGAGGGAGAAAAGGGAATGGGAAGGAAGGAAGAAAAGGGAATGGGAAGGAAGGGAGAAAAGGGAATGGGAAAGGAGGGAGAAAAGGGTAGTACTAGTGAAAGCAGGACAGGTCAACTGCCTGTGCCTGCTGCAAGATGTGCTTCTCCTGCTTCCAGTGCCACCATTGCTGTACGTGCAGGCACTAGTGTTGTACCTGCTGCCAGACGTGCTGCCACTAGTGTTGTACCTGCTGCCACCAATAGTTTGCCTACTGCTAGTGTTTCTTGTAGTACTCAGGAAAAAAAGGAGAAAATGATGCCAAGTGTGACTGCTGAGGACCCTTTGTCACATTGCTCGTCACCTCCTCCAAGCAGTAGTGAGATGTCTGGAATAGAGCAGCTTCATGTAGGGACCAGTGGTGGTGGTGGTGGTGTTGGAGAGGCTGGGGTGGAAGAGAAATTGATGGCCTTTTTATCAGAAATTGTGAAGGAATGGGAGACAGGGATGAGGATGGGCATCACCACCACCACTAGCAATCAGCTTTTGGAATTTGTGGAAATTGCAACTGGTCTAATTCCTGCTGCTGCTGAGATGAAAGGGAAGCAGGATGCTGAGGAGCAGGCTAGTGTGCCACAGACCACCATGGACACAGTGGGAATGGGGTCAACAAGTAATGCGGGACTAGGACAGGTTCCACTTGCAAGTGCCAGCAATACTTCTGGTCCTCGTTGCAGTGTTAAATCTGAGGCAGTAGCAGCAACATTATCCACTGCGACAAAAAGTGAAGGGGAACGTGGAGAAGAAGAAGAAAGAGGCTATTCTTCTCCACCTGTTCTCTATCCCTGCCCCCAGAAGTCATGGGTATGGGACTATTATTCTCTTCCGGCAGACACAGTGCAGTCATCATCAACAATGGTACAGTGCAAAATTTGTGACAAGTTAGTGAGAAGATGAAAGGAGGGAGCACACCTTGGCACAAGCTCCCTGATAGCACACATGAAACACAGACACCATGACATTTATGTCAAACATGTTAAAGACAAACACCCATTACAGAAATCTAGCACCACTGTTACTGTACCCCCTGACTCTCCAGAAAGGTGGAGATCAAAGAGGAGGAAGAATAAAGAAACCCAGACAGACACTGGAAGTTCTATGACGAGCGAAACAACTAGCTCTCCATCAACATCGCCTTATTTCTCTAGGGTAACAAGTCCATCTCCTGCCAATCCACCTCATTCATTGTTACCTCCCCCGCCAAATGATAGCCACTCTTTTGATGTTAGGATATGTGCACTGACCACACATGCCAGTGTAGTGGAGAAGAATCGATACGAGGTCCTCAGGTGGCATCTGAGGAGATTCCATCCCACAGAATATGCTAGGATTCTGGCAGGGTGGGTTCATCATTACTATTAAACTGTCAGCAAGTTGTCATGTGTCCTTAGCGGGGTCTGGACAAGGAGTATAGTGACAACGGCAGTACTTGGGTTCTGGTGTCATGGTGTTTGGATACAGTTGTGCCCCCAGATGTTATTTACCACACACACTGCGCACATTGCAGTTGCTGATGAGAGCCACAGTTCCTGCGCTCAAGGGAAACATTTCTATTCTAATAACAACGAACCCATGATTTTGGAGGAGGGGCAGGTGGAGAAGATTTAATGGCCAACTTCTTATTTTCTCCACATATACTGGGGGCTACTTATTCTTCTGCTACTGCCTAAGGCGCATCACTGGAGCCAGTTGTGGCAAGTGGAACCTTCATCATCCATCTTCCATTTTACTGCTACTGTTCCCTTTTAGCTGCCTAATCATCCTGCGGCTTAAACAACCCAGCAGCAGCAGTACGAACAGCAGCTGCAACTCAGGACATTTGACAGGAGGACATTTGACAATGGCCAGTGGCTACTGGCCAACATGACCTGCTGGCACTAGGCTAGTAGGGCATTTTTATTTTTTTCTCAAGGCTTGTGTTTTGAAAAATAAAAATTAAATAAATTAAAAAAACAAAGTCCTACAAAAAAAAAAACAATCTTTGGGGGGTTTGTTTCTAACAAGACTAAGTCCTACAAATCAATGTTTCCTCAGGACTTGGTCCTCTAACAACAAATCTAACAAATCATCCTCTACAAAAAACTCTATCAAGTCAAGTATCAGCCCACCCCAGTGGCAGCTTATGTCAAGGGGTTCCTATCTCTATTACTTTAAATGTAATTTTCTTATTTTATTTTTTTATTAACTGTCCCCCCAATAGCAGTCAAGAAACCCCCAAAACAAATTCCCTGTTCAAATGATTCATTCATTCACCACCACAGACTCCCTCCTCAAACACCTTTATACCATTTCTTACGGTTTTTATATTATTATATTTAGGATTTCTTTTTTATTATTTCCCCCCAATCCCAGTAAACAACCCCCCAAAAATCATCCCCTGTTCAACTGATTCTTTCCCCCCACCCCACCAACACAGGCACCCTCATGCCCCTTTTATACAATGCCTTTGGGAAATTAAAAAATATTTATTTTATGTTGTGTGTAACTTCAATGAATTCAATGTTCCCATTGATTTCAATGGAATGAGGTAGGTGGAAAAAGCAGAAAAAAAGAGGAAAATCAGTGCTTTTCATGGGAAATTTTTCACCAAGCGTAAAGTGCCATTTTTTTCCGATTTCAGTTTGAGTCGGAAATTTTAGCCCATCCCTAATGTCCAGTGGGTGAAAATTTGGCACCCATTGGGCATTTTTGCATGTTTTTTGGTGTTGACATCATAGTTTATAGAATTGTAAACTGTGCTGCCAACACCACTACAGCTGGTTTTAAAAATACTGGGGCTAATAGAATCGAACCCATAGTCAGGTGTATGATTAAACAATTATACCAAACAGGTGCTAATGATCAACAATTTAATATGTGGGTTGAAACACAATCATTAACTGCAACAGCTGTGTAGGAGGAATAAAACTGGGTGAGAAACAGCCAAACTCAGCTAACAAGGTGAGGTTGCTGAAGATAGTTTTATGTCAAAAGTCATACACCATGACAAGAATGAGCACAAGACACAAGGTAGTTATACTGCATCAGCAAGCAAAAATTTCAAGACAGACAGGGGTTTCCAGATGTGATGTCCAAGCTCTTTCGAAGAAGCACAATGAAACAGGCAATGTTGAGGACCGTAGACACAACGGTCAGCCAAGGAAACAGTGCAGCAGATGAAACACACATCATGCTTACTTCCCTTAGCAATCAGAAGATGTCCAGCAGTGCCATCAGTTCAGAAGTGGCAGAAAACAGTGGGATCATGGTACACCCATTAACTGTCTGGAGATGTCTTGTCAGAAGTAGTGTTGAGCGAGCATGCTCGGCCGATGCTCAGATCGGCTCGAGCATCGCTCTGCTCGGCACATGGCGGTACTCGTACGAGTACCGCCATGTGCTCGCCCACCATGTTCGGGTGGCAGGGATCTGTGCCGAAGGAGGCACAGATCTTACAGACGCTCCGCTGGACCACCAGGGACTGGAGGTAGGGGGCATTGTGGAGATGAAGGGGGCATTGTGGAGATGAAGGGGGACATTTTGGAGATGAAGGGGGACATTGTGGAAGGGGGACATTGTGGAAGGGGGGCATTGCGGAGATGAAGGGGGCATTGCGGAGATGAAGGGGGACATTGTGGAAGGGGGACATTGTGGAAGGGGGACATTGTGGAAGGGGGGCATTGCGGAGATGAAGGGGGCATTGCGGAGATGAAGGGGGACATTGTGGAAGGGGGACATTGCGGAGATGAAGGGGGCATTGCGGAGATGAAGGGGGACATTGTGGAAGGGGGACATTGTGGAAGGGGGACATTGCGGAGATGAAGGGGGCATTGCGGAGATGAAGGGGGACATTGTGGAAGGGGGACATTGTGGAAGGGGGACATTGTGGAAGAGGGGCATTGTGGAGATGAAGGGGGGCATTGACCAGGCACCCTCCCCTCATCAGAGCAGGGGGTGCCTGGTGTAATGCTCGTGTCGCCCCATTGAATTCAATGGGGCTCGGGTGCTCGGCCGAGCACTCGAGCCTCCGGCGGTGCTCGGTCAGAGCACCCGAGCACCCGAGCATCGGGGTGCTCACTCAACACTAGTCAGAAGCTGTCTTCATGGAAGACTTGTGGCCAAAAAGTCATGCCTTTGATGAGGAACAAGGCCAGGCAACTCAACTATGCATGAAAACACAGGAACTAGGGTGTAGACAAATGACAGCAGGCACTCTGGACGGATGAGTCAAAATTCTAAATATTTGGCTGCAGCAGAAGGCAGTTTGTTCACTGAAGAGCTGGAGAGTGATACAATAATGAGTGTCTGCAGGCAACAGTGAAGGATCTTGGAGGTTCCTTGCATGTTTGGGGCTGCATTTCTGCAAATGGCAATGACCCCAAACATACAACCAAAGTCATTAAGAACTATCTTCAGTGTAAAAAAACAACAAGGAGCCCTGGAAGTGATGGTATGGCCCCCACAGAGTCCTGTTCTCAACATCATCGAGTCTGTCTGGGATTACATAAAATGAGAGAAGCAACTGAGGCTGCCTAAATCCACAGAAGAACTGTGGTTAGTTCTCCAAGATGTTTGCAACAACCTACCTGCAGAGTTCCTTAAGCAAGTGTTGATGCTGTTTTGAAGGCAGAGTGGTCACACCAAATATTGATTTGATCTACATTTTTCTTCTGTTCACTCACTATGCATTTTGTTAATTGATAAAAATAAACTATTAACATGTCTATTTTTGAAAGCATTCTTATTTTACAACATTTTTCACACTTTCCTAAGGCTTTTTCATAGTACTCTATACATACCTAATGTGTGTGGCAACAGAGAGGCCATCATTTCAACTTATGCACTCTGATGAAGTCAGCTGTTCAAATTCCACTCAGCCATTTCAGTTCATGCTGCGCCTTCAAATCTCCTTCAGTGGGCTTGCTTTAATCATAAGTAGGAGTTTTAAAGTAAAAAATGGGCAAAGCAATGAAGCTTAATCTAGAAGCCCAGGGAAATGCAAATAATGAATATATGAAATACAAAATGTACATTTTTTTACATTTGTGGGGCCACTTATGAGTGTCTGAGATAAGCTCCCCAATATTATATCAAGAAAAATATTTCTTATTTTTCATCTAAGAGGCTTTGCCCATTTTAGATGTTGAGCTCATAAGAGTTTGAGAAAGTAACAGTTTAACTTTACAAAACGCAGTACAATATATATAATATATGAGCAAGCAATATATCTATTGATTGTAGTTTTTTTAAAGATTTTTAATAAATTTTTTTTGATATATTAAGCACGCTACTATATTTTTTTATATTTTTTTCCTGACCATTATATGGAAACTTGCTGTGAAATACTTGGAATATCGATCATAGTGATTGTAGCTTGAGCAGGGACAAGCGAATTTCCCCTGCACGCAAATCCGGTCTAAGTTAGACACCAGTTTAACCAGCTCTGTGAGTATTGACCTCTTAAGAATCTTTGCTTAGCGCTCCAGAAAATCAAGCCTGTTAGATTGCACTGCCTTTATCTCCTTCTGCCCATTTAAGGGCCTTTTGCAGGCAGCAAAAGATGGGCAGTTCTTGAACAAATCAAATGTTTCAATGGGAGAAATAAATGTTTGTTAAATTCCTATTGATTTACATGGAGCTTTTTACTCCCATGAGTGCTAGGAAGGTCTGAAGTACATTGAAAATCAATGCATTGGAATCTGCCCTAGCATTTGAGAGATTAAAACCCAATTTAAATCAATGACCATTTATACTTCTCCAATGGTTCTGTTGACTTCCTCCAGAGCTGCTTATCATTTGCTTTCTGAATAAGATACTGAGGGTCAAATTCATTAAACAAATAAAATATTCCTAAACCACCACTGAATGCGCTGGATATCTTTTTAGCATTCGAGGGGTTAAAAGTCCCAGTTAAATTAATGGGACTTTTTATTTTGACTGTGGTGCAAGCTGGTTTGCTCCAGAATTGTTCCTCTTTATTTAACTGAATTCTTTTACTATTTCTTAATCAGTATATGTGTGTGGGTGTATAGCTGGCTTAAAGGTGATTTATGACATAAGATTCCCAGAAGAGAAGTTTCCTGTGTATTAGTAAAGAAGAACTAATTGATATCCAATAACATTACACGGATGTCCTCCTGGCTCAATTACAAGCTATACACTTTGTTGAAGTTACCTCGAGTTCTTTGAACATCATTATATGCCTGGAGGAGATCTATTGGCATTAAGAGAATAGTCACCTACTTACATTTACAAGCATATATCTGCAAACACCTATGCCTGTTAATCTTCTTGGATGTCAATGTTTGTTTAAATGCCGCTTCACTTTCTCATTCTGCTATTCCTCCTCCTTTCATATTTTATGTAATTCTTGTTCCACAGAAGAAAATGAAATGCTGTATTTATTCAGTAAAAGGGTACAGTGTTCAACCAACTCTGCTTCCTTTATTCACATCGTGCTGATGACAAATCACTCAATCCAATCTTCATATAAAAGGAATTCTTAGCAGAACAATGTGTGATGGGGACATTGAAAAGCTATTGTCCTTAGTCTACATACCTTCACAAGGATTCTATCTTAGGTCATGGATGGAAATAATGATTATAAATTGATATGGCAAGAAAAAATATGTTGTGTTATTATATTGTATCCATGTGTCAAGGTCATATCCATCAGGAACAATGTTCAGTGCGTGATTCAGGATCCTCTTAAAGAGACAGTTGTGGATGAAGTTTCTCTCTATTGGTACCTAATAAAATTGTCTTACAAATGCTATTGTTCCTCTTTCTTGATACATCTGTTACTCCTATTTCATTTGTTGTGCTAGTAACAACTTGGAAGATAGAGAGATCTCCAATATATTGCAAAGCAATGCCCTAGATACCTCTATAGCATCCATGGAGTTAACCCTTTCAGTGGCAGAGGTGGTACGCAATGCATTGCAAAGCGTTGCGTACCCCTCTGGCAGTCAAAAGGTTAAAGAAACACTAGTTATAAAATATGCATTACTCTTTTTTGAGAGAGGTAACATTTGCAGTTGCTCTAAAGTTTACATAAATTTGAGCAATGTCTCTCTCTAAAATAAAGTTGAATTAAACTAAAGGAGCGTTAACACTTCCTAGTTATAAGTAGGGATGGCTGAAAATGTTTGCCTCAAACCAAAACTGGCAAATAACGGCACTTCCTGCTTGGGGAACAATTTCCCACAAAAAGTGCAGTTTTTCCGCTTTTTTCGCCTATCTTATTCCATTGAATTCAATGGGAACATTTAATTTACAGACAGTATATAGCAAATGTTATTTAATTTCCCAAAGGCATAGTATAAATGGGGTATGAGGGTGCTTGTGTTGGTGGAGTGGGAGAAAGAATCAGTTTTTTTTCTGTGTGGGAGTTTGTTGATTGGGAGTTAATAAAAAAAATAAATTAATACAATTTAAAAAACCTATACGACATTGTATAAAAGGAGTCTGAGGAGGGTGCTTGTGTTGGTGGGTGGAGTCTGGGGAAAGAATCAGTTGAACAGGAAAATATTTTTTGTGTGGGGGGTTGTTGAGAAAGGGACGGTTAATAAAATAAATAAATAAATAAAATAAAATAAGAATAAGAAATTGGTAAGTAAAGTGACAGAGACAGTGACCCCATAACATAAGTTGCAACTGGGGCAGACTGACACTTGGGGCTGGATTCTATTGCAGGTGCTAATTTTATCTCTTCTTTTATCTCCAGGTTTCCTCATAGACTTCAACAGGAAAACATTTGATACAACAGGTGTTAACATTTATCACCTGCAATAGAATCCAGCCCTTAATGGGATAAAGTATTTTGTACAGGATGATTTGTAGGACTTAGACATCTTAGAGGACCATGCCCCATGGAAATATTGATCTCTGGGACTTAGACTTAATTGAAGCACTAGCCCTGAGGATAGATTGATTAGTTGTAGGAAATTAGACTTGTGTTAGGCTCAAGCCTTGAGGAAACATTGATTTATAGGACTTAGGCTTTTTAGAAACAAGCCCCCAAAAATTGTTTTTATTTTGTAGGCCTTTGTTTTTTTTTTTTTTAAAGAGCAAGCCCTGAGGAAAGAAAAAAAATCCTCTACTGGCCTAGTGCCATGGTGTGTTGGCCAGTGGCCACTGATCATTGTCAAATGCCCCAGTTTAATTGTGGAATTTGCAACTGCTGTTCTTGCTGCTGCTGTTGAGTTGTTTAAAAAGGATGATTAGGCAGCTCAAAGGGAATGGAATCAACAACAGCAGTAACATGGGTGATGGATGATGAAGGTTCCACTTGCCACAACTAGCTTCAGTGATGCACCTGAGGAAGTAGCAGCACCATCACTAGCCCCCACCACTTCAGATATATGTGAAGAAAAGAAGTTAGCCAATAATGCTTCTCCACCTGCACCGCTTCCTAAATCATGAGTGTGTTGAGAATAGAAATGTTTCCCATGAGAGCAGGAACTGTGCCCCTCACATCATCAACTGCAATGTGCACAGTGTAAATAAGGGAAGGACTGGGAACAATGGGTACATCTGCACTCACATGAAACATCTGACACATCTCTATCCAAACACCATGACACTTAGGGTCCCCAATGAGAAATCCCCCACCAGAAATCAAGTACTGCTGCTGCTGCCACTATACCCCTTGTCCACACCCTGCTAAGGACATATGATAACTTGCAGACAGTTTAATAGTTATGTTGAACCCTTCGTGTCCCTAGCTTAGCATATTCTGTGGGATGGAATCTCCTTGGATGCCTCTTGATGCCCTGCCTGCAATTCTCCTCCACTCTGACATGTGTGGTCAGTGCACCACACAGTGTGGAATGGGTGGACACAAACTGCCACATCCTGACATGTACTGAATGGCTATCAACTGGTGGGGGAGATAAAGATGAAAGAGGTAGATCACCAGAAGATGTAGTTACCCTAGAGCAAGAAGATGATGGAGAGCCAGGTGTTTCCTCACCATCAAACTTTCAGGCTCTGGTTCTTTCTCCTCTTTGATCTCCCCCTGGTCTCTTGTTGCCTTTGGGGAGAGTCTGATGGTACAGCAACAGTGGTGCATGATTTCTTTGGTGGGTGTTCGGCTTTAACATGTTTCACATAAATGTCATGGTGTCTGTGTTTTATATGTGTGATTAGGGCGTTGTGCCAATGTGCATTCCCTCCTTTTCCCTTTTCACTGTCTTGTCACATATTGTGCACAGTACTTTTGCTGATGACTGCACTGTGCCTGCCCCAAGAGAAAAATAGTCCCACACCAAGGACCTCAGGGGGGAGGGGAAAGGTGGAGAAGAATGGCCTCTTTCTTTTTCTCCTCCACATTCCCCTTCACTGTCTGGAGCAGAGGATAATGTTGCTGGTGTTGCCGCTACTGCCGCAAAATCAGCACTGCAACTAGGACCAGCAGTATTGCTGCTAGCAAGTGGAACCTGTCCTAGTCACACATCACTTAACCCCATTCTCACTGTGTCCACGGTAGACTTTGGCAAACTAGCTTGCTCCTCAGCATCCTGCAGCCCTTGTAACTCAGCAGCAACAGGAATTGGAGCAGCAGCAAACAACACAAATTCCTAAAGCTTACTGCTGGTGGTGGTGGTGGTGATGCCTATCCCCTTCCCTGTCTCTCATTCCTTTTCAGTTTGGGCTAAAAAGGCCATTAGTTTCTCTTCCACCCCAGCTTCTCCACCATCATGATCACCACCACCAGTCCCTCCTTGATGCTGCTGCCCTACTAAGACATCTCACTGGTTGAAGAAGTTGATGAGAAATGTGACAGAGTGTCCCCTAATGTCATACTTGCCATTTCTTGTTGACCTGAAGAAGGCAGATTGGCATCAGGAACAGGCAGCTGATCTGTGCTTCTGGTGGTGTTGGTATTATTGCTGCTAGGCAACAATTCTTCCTTCTTCAGGATCATGTTCCAGTTTGACAATGCCATGGGGAGAAGTGGATTCCCAGGGTCAGGGTAATGCTGTGGGCTCCCTTGACCGCTAGTCTGGCCTCTCTGCATTGTTTCCACTACTAATCCACTTATGCTAGTCCCACCAGCTGATTCACCATAACTGTTACTACTACTAACACAAACAACATAAATTTCAGTCTCTGAGTCTTTCTCCTCTCTAGTTATATGATCACCCCCTCCCTCACTCCGAACACTCTATATAAAGCTGCTGGATCTTCTTAGTAGTATTACTAGTGATGGGACTGCTTGGGGATGGCAAGTGAGACTTAGGGTTCCCTGCTGTCACACTTGGCATCATCTCCTCCCCCCTCCTAAGAATTACTAGACACACTGGCAGCAGGTACAGCACTGGCAGCAGGCACAGAACTGGCAGCAAGGGCAGCACTGGCAGCAGGCGTAGACAGCTGACCTGTCCTGCTCACACTACTACTACCACCCTCTTCTTCCTCCAGTGAGAAAAATTTCCCCTATATCCCTATGGGTGATGTAACGGGATTGGCCATCATTGGGTCTGGGGAACCAGGGCATCCAGACCCTTTCTTGGTGGTAGTAGTGGCCACTTCCTCCTCCTCAGACTCACTGGACACATAATGGTCCTTCCAGCTCCTCCTTTTATTATTATTAAACTTGCTCAGTCACTATGAGCCTCTACTACCTCAAATTTGCAAACCAACTCACTGCACAACAGCCTAGCACCTCTTTCTTTCTCTGTAGCTGCTTATATTGTGTTTCACTTCCTGGAAAACGGCACGGTTTTATAGAGAAAAACACATGATTAAAGGAGCAAAAACTTTCTATCCACTGAAAAAAATAGCAAAACATTTTTGCCAATGGGTGAAAACGATGAAGATTTTAATGGCTTTATTTAAAGCGGATTTTCCAGAGGACAACCATGTGGTTTTTGCAGATTTTTTCACAGGAACACAATGGGACCTTTCACTCACTCCATTTGCCACCAGTGACTGATAGATCTGCTTCCCAAAAACTACTGCAGCATAGACTGCACACATTGTCAAAAACAAAGAAAAAAAACACGCACACATAAATAATATGTGTAGGACATGCCATTACTACTACACAAAATAAATAAAGGCAGTATAATTATACAATAAAGATAAAAAGTACAGGCTATATTATCTTTAGTGGCTGCTGGGGGAAAATTAGATGTGCTTAAGTGGACAATCTTGTAGTGACTTTCACCCAAACTCAAACAAATTAGGGGGCAGCCCCCAGGGTATTATAGTAATATAGTGTCCCCTGACTCCTTAGTTCCTTTGATATCCCCTTATGTCACAGTAGGGGATATTACAGGAATCAGGGAGAATGTGTTTTTATTGTTATTGTGTGTGGTCTATTTTACTTTATGTTAGATCCCAACCAGTGATATATAGTATAACATACTTCCTTAATGGGTTAAAAGCATAATACAACAGGATGAAACATGATGAAACTACATTTAGTCCAGGGGAGGGCTGGCCTGGGGGGCAGGGGGGCAATTGCCCCCTGGGCCAGTCATATGTCTGGACTGGGGGGCCACCCCCTCTTTTTGCTTCAAATGTAGCTACAGTAGTGATACCACAGAGCTTACAATTGAAATGGAGCTAAAATGCAAGTGGAGCTACATTAGTAGCATAACCAATTTCTCTTGTAAGTTATATGGTATCACTAGTGCAGTGTAACCCCATTTCAGTTGTAAGCTCTGTGGTATTGCTTGCCTTACTTCACAACACTAACCTTTTGAGTGACAGAGGGGTATGCCATGCATTGCAAAGCAATGCGTGGCATACCCCTCTAGCACTCAAAGGGTTAATGGCAATTTTAAAATTAACAAAACAGGGCGGGCTGGGACGGAGGGCTGGAACGATAGTAAAATCAAGCCACTTGATTGTAGCTGCCCTCCAGGCCACTAATTGCCAGCCCTCCCCTGATTTAGTCCTCCTGTTCTTGTAGGAAGAAACACTATACAGTGGATGTGCTACGTGTTCATATCAATCCACTCTCTACCAACATAAATTATCAGATCATATATTACTTACATAGAAGCCCAGCTGACAGCACCCAGTAAAATCCAGCAAAAGTGCTTGCAGAGTAGTTCCACCCACCCTGCATCTGAGAATACAGATTGTCCTCCTCATAAATATTCACTTTGTAAAATAACTAAAGATCATCACAGAACAATAAAAATAAAATATTGAGCCAGTCCCATATAAACTATACATATAACAATGTTTATTAATACACAACAAAAATATATAATACTATGAAATGTGTCCACTGAGGTACTAAGGCAAATACATAATAAGGAAACATTGTATTGTTTTTTTTCTAATCATACTCCTTTCTTTCTCATAACACACTATGAATTTCAAAATTCAAAAACAAAATAAAAATACTGTCAAAAAAACCCCATTCAAACAGTGTACAATATAATGATTACATACTCTTCATCTTATATCTAAAACTACATGTGAAAATAACACATATTTTGTGTTATAAGTGCCACACATATGAGCTAAACACTGGAATAATATTATATTTCTTTATTATAGTAATAGCAATAGAGGTATCAGTTTCCAATTAAACACATGATGCAATAAAATGCATAGAAGGAGCCTAAGTCTAATTGAAGTGTGACAATGTTATCAAAAATGTACAAAGAAATCTTTATTTTAATAGTGATTCAGTGCAGATCTCATGTTCTGTAGTTTGCTGTTAAATGGCTTCTTCTAGCTTCACTGTGTATCTGAAATCTAGAAGCTGATGTATTCGAGCCCTCTCTAGCATTCAAAGGGTTTAAACTCATACAGAACCATTCAATGAGGTTAGAGCCAAGAGAGATGTCAGTGGAGTCAGGAATCTTCACTGACAAATCTTGGTTCTGTCTAGGACATCACAGTGACAATAGCCTGTAGTACTAATCAGCAACATGTGGAAATGTGTAGCACTGGATACCATTGTGGGCCAGCTCCCTGCATAATTATATGGAGCATCATCATGCATAGCAGACACACACCTAAAGTGCACATTTTGGCCACTTTCACAGTCTGCAAGTATGTAAACCTAGTTATACACACCATCTTCAGCCCATTTCTCCAGAACTTTCCTGACACTGCTGCAGGACAATGCCTTGTCATACTTGGTTAACATGGTCATCCTCTGTGGCTTGATCACACACTGCTCTGGCCCTGAATATTCTCTGGACCTGTCTATAACTGTTACAGCTTACCTTGACTTCAGCATCACTTTCAGGCACGAGGCTTCTAGCATGCTGCAGACCTCTGTTTTTTTCTGTTTGCTTACTGTAGTCTCCGCCTACCAACTTCCTACTTCCTCCCTCTGAGCTGATCCTCCTACTTCCTGTGGAGGGGTTTAAAGGGCAGACTGAGGCCTGTCTCAGATGCCCTTGTGTTGTTGTTCAAAGCAGATCTGTTGCATTGGGTTCCGTGTATGACCTGGCTAGTCGTCCATCCATTCTGGTGCTGACCTGTGGCTTGTCTGACTATTCTTTTGCCTTACCGCTAATAGTGGACATCCAATCTGGTGCAGACTTGTGGCTCTGGATGACTACCTGATCTGTGTATGACCCGGCTTCTCTACCCCCTCTGGTGCTGACTAGTGGCTCTGTCTGACTATTCTTTCATCTTTTCCCTTGGTGATCAGACACCCAATATAGTGCGGCCCTGATCACTGAACTTTTTGACCGGGTCAAAGGGTCAAAGATATTTACGAAACTCGATCTGAGAGCCGCATACAACTTGGTACGAATTAAAGAAGGGCATGAATGGAAGACAGCGTTCAATACCCGGAATGGACACTATGAGTACTTGGTCATGCCCTTCAGATTATGTAACGCCCCAGCTGTCTTCCAGGAGTTTATAAATGATGTGTTACGAGAACTCCTTCAAAGTTGCGTGGTTGTATATTTGGATGACATCCTAATTCACTCTCCTACATTGGAGACTCATCAGTCTGATGTATCCAGAGTCCTGAGCCTATTACGTGAGAACAAGTTGTTTTGTAAACTTGAAAAATGTGAATTCCACAGACCTCAAGTCACATTCCTGGGCTATGTAATTTCCGCTGATGGGTTCACCATGGACCCTCAGAAATTGTCCGCTGCTGTGAATTGGCCACTTCCTAAAGGAACTCAAAGCGATCCAAAGGTTTCTGGCTTTCGGGAATTATTACTGAAAATTCATTAAGAATTTCTCTACCATTGTAAAACCCCTGACAGACATGACTTGTAAAGGGGCAAAAACCTCAGAGTGGTCAGAACTGGCTATTCTGGCTTTCGAAAAGCTCAAGGCAGCCTTCACAGCAGGTCCCATATTGGCGCATCCCAATCCCTCCCTGCCCTTTACTCTGGAGGTGGATGCATCGGAGGTCGGACTGGGAGCATTGCTGTCCCAGCGCTCAGCTCATGGTGAGGCCCTATGTCCATGTGGGTTCTTTTCTAAGAAACTGTCCAAAGCTGAAATGCTTTACCAGATTGGGGACAGAGAATTACTGGCTATTGTCCTGGCCTTGAAAGAATGGAGGCATTTGCTTGAAGGTACTAAAGTTCTTATCTTGATTTTAACCGACCACAAAAACCTAATTTATCTCTCTGAAGACAAACGCTTGTCTTCTAGGCAGGCCAGATGGGCACTGTTTCTGTAGCACTTTAATTTTGTGGTTTCCTATCTTCCTGGATCTAAAAATGTACGAGCAGACGCATTATCGTGCCAGTTTTTTAGCCCATCCAGAGAAGAGGTTCTGCCTTCTCCAATCATTCCGGCTGATCGTATTCTCGCTACGATTCATACCTGTATTACGTCTCCTCTAGGAGAGGAGATTATAGCAACCAAAGACTCTGCTCCTCCTGATAAACCTGATGGTCGTTGCTTTGTTCCAGCACAGTTGAGCATCAAGTTGTTGGAGACATATCATTCCTCTAAAGTGCGGGTCACATTGGTAGAGATCAATTGATATGGTCTGTGTCTCATGTATTTTGGTGGCCTAGTCTTCGGGCTGACTGTACCGCTTTCACGGCTACATGTACTACTTGTGCTCAAACCAAGTCTCCTAGACACCTACCAGTGGGCTTGCTTCAGCCAGTGGCCAATGGGGAACGCCCCTTGTCACATCTATCCATTGATTTTATGGTTGAACTTCCAAGTTCCATGGGTTATACAGTCATTCTAATGATTGTAGATACGTTTTCTAAGATGGCCCACTTTGTGCCACTGAAAGGGTTACCATCCGCGCAGGAACTGGCGATGGTATTTGCTAGCGAGGTCTTCCGTCTCCTAAAGTAATTGTGTCTGATAGAGGAAGCCAGTTTGTGTCCCGTTTCTAGAGGTGCTTTTGTACGCAAATGGGTATTCAATTGGCATTCTCCTCCTCGTATCATCCACAGTCCAACGGTGTGGCAGAGAGGTCTAATCAAGCCTTGGAACAGTTTCTCCGCTGCTATATTTCTGACCATCACGATACCCTGCTACCTTGGGCGGAGTTTGCCCAGAATAGTGCTGTTAACTCTTCCACTAAGAGTTCCCCGTTCCTGGTCAATTATGGGTTCCAACCCTCTGCTCTCCCCGAGACCTTCCAAGCGCAAGAAATTCCGGCTCTGGATGAGCATTTAAGGGCGCTCCGTTCCTCGTGGGTACGGGTACAGCATACCTTACGTGATTCTGTGCAGCGACAGAAAAGACAGGCTGACCGTAGGCGACTGCAGGAACCTACCTTCCAAGCAGGGGACAGAGTGTGCTGTCTACCCGTAACTTGCACCTCCAGGTTCCTTGTGGCAAATTGGCTCCTTGATTCATTGGTCCTTTCCGTGTGTTACTCAAGATTAACCCAGTGGCTTATGCTTTGGAACTTTCAGCCACTATGCGCATCCATAATGTGTTCCATGTTTCCCTGTTGAAGCCCTTGGTCTGCAACCGGTATACTTCAGCTCCTATCCGTCCTCCCCCCTTGATAGTTGCATATCACGAGGAATATGAGGTACAAACCATTTTGGACTCCTGTGTAAGTAGAGGGCGCTTACAATATTTTATTCATTGGAAGGGCTATGGTCCTGAGGAGCGCTCCTGGATACCTGCCAGTGATGTCCAATCTCCTTTACTGGTACGCAGGTTTCATGCTCGATTCACTGACAAACCCAGGCCTGCTCCGCAGAGGGGGGGCTTTTGAGGGGGGTACTGTTACAGCTTACCTTGACTTCAGCATCACTTTCAGGTGCAAGGCTTCTAGCATGCTGCAGGCCTCTGTTTTTATCTGTTTGCTTACTGTAGTCTCCACCTACCAACTTCCTACTTCCTCCCTCTAAGCTGCTCCTCCTACTTCCCGTGGAGGTGTTTAAAGGGCACACTGAGGCCTGACTCAGATGCCGTTGCATTGTTGTTCAAAGCAGATCTGTTCCACTGGGCTCCGTGTATGACCGGGCTAGTCTTCCATCCATTCTGGTGCTGACCTGTGGCTTGTCTGACTATTCTTTTGCCTTACCCCTAATAGTGGACATCTAATCTGGTGCAGACTTGTGGCTCTGGATGACTACCTGATCTGTGTATGACCCAGCTTGTCTGTCTACCCCCTCTGGTGCTGACTAGTGGCTCTGTCTGACTGTTCTTTTGACTTTTCCCTTGGTGATCAGACACCCAATATAGTGCGGGCCTGGGGCTCTGGTAGACTCGCATATCTGACTACAGGCTGAGTCAGACCCTATTCCTCTTCAGATCAAGATCCTGAGTTCCTTTTCCAGTCCCTGTTCCTGGTTCCAGCCGAGACTTCCAGTGGCTAAGGCCTAGTCTCCAGCACAGTGGTTTAGCTTTGCAACCTATTATTTCTGATAGCAGGCTTGCTGGCTATTACCCTGTGCTTATTTTTATTGTATATATTGTATATATCTGTTACGGTTTAGTACACTCAGACACATTAGTTTTAGGTAAAAACACAGTTTTATTGAAGCGCACAAGAAATAATGCAACCCTCACGGGTCCAGTAAATAGCATCAACTGACACAAGACAGGTTACAAATGGTTACCCACATGGGTCCAGTAAAGTGCCCAACACAATACTGACACAGGTCAGGTATATCGTGATACAGTGTATGAGACCAATATTACAGTGGAGCCACTGGCAGAATGGCTAGCAATAGCCTAAAGCCACAGGAGGCGACAATGGCCTAAGAGTAATGGAGCCAAAGGTAACTAGCACAGTTCCACTACGGTGGACACCCACAGTGGACTACAAAGGCTGGTCAGAGCTCGTGCCAAACGGAGGCCCAACGGAGAGGTCAACACCAATGCTCTACTATGCCCCAAAGGGTTAATGTGCTTCACATAAAATGGATGGCAACCGGAAGCGCCCAACTGATCTACAGAAACGGTATGCCCAGGGAATTGGAAGCAACCACACTGGTATAGCAAAGTGATAAGAGGCAACGCCCCTGAAGGGGTTAATAATCGCAATGGTCTGGGTAATGGCAACCACGGGAAGCACCCAACTGAACCCAAATACGACCAAGCGATGTAGCATGGTGTGAAAGGATACTGGCACACTGAGACTCTGAGCCAACGGTAGGATCGGACAAGGTACCGGAGTACTGGAGACGTGAGACACACTCTGAGGGAACTGTGCAACTGTAAGCAGCCGGAACTGCCAGAGATAGTCCAGCAAGCAAGCTGAGAGCAGGAACCACCGCCAAACTGGTTCAGTAACCAGCACAGGAACGTAGCCAAGCTGAGTCAGAGCAGGAAGCAGGAACGTCAATCTCGCCGGGTCAGTACACGGAGCAGGAACGTCGATCTTGCCGGGTCGGTACATGGAGCAGGAACGTAAGCCAGGCCAGGTCAGAACAGGAAGCAGGAACGTCAGCCAATCCGAATCGGTACAATCAGGAGCAAAGACTAATGGCGTGGTCAGGCAGTCCGGGGTCATACACTGGTATCAGAATCACAGAACTAGCACTAGGCATCAGGTACACCACGACAGGGCATTAGCCAAGTGACAGCCCAGGGTATAAAAAGGCTGTCACTAGGAGGAGCAATACAGCACAGCCAATAGGAGAGCAGCAATATAGAGATGGACAGAATGTCGCTCAGATCACGGGCGCTGTGATAATATCCACTGTATGTCATTTGTTAATAAACCGCATTAACTAAACCGTACTGACTCCTGAACTTCTCTGGGTAACCGTGACAATAACTGAGCACGTGTGGGACCTTATGGGTCACTATCTCTGCTGGAAACCGTCTGCATTTACCCTACAGGAGTTGCATTCACAAATCAATGTTGCATAACAATATTCCCCAGGAAATTAATGATAATTTATTGATGGTAAACCTAATCATCTAGCCACCTATATCACTTCCCAAAGTACCCATAATTGATACTATATAAAACGCTTGAAAACTAAAACTTGTTTCTAATCATGTCTCCATGTCTCTCATACATACCTGTAATCTCATGCAAATTCCATATACATTTATTGATGTTGAGCGTTATATGAATACTTTGGATAGCAATGTGACTCAGCGGATGTGTGCATTGTATGCTTTCTGGATGTAGTCTGTGCACAACTGTGAGTCATGGATATGTATGACTGAAAGCAATGTGTTTGTTACAAAAATAAGTTTAGTTAGGAATGTGTTACATGGATGTGTGTTGGCTAAGAATGTATACAATAGTTTCTGCTTTGGAGACCAGCATGCACCACGGTTATTCATCTCGATGTGTCTTGGACATCAGTGTCCAATGGATGTGTGTAATATGTTCCAAGTATGCTTGCCATCCAACATCAGAGTGTTTTGGACATCAATGTTTTCCATTCATGTATACCCCATTGATATATGTGATCCATAGGAGTACCTCATGGGTGTACCACACGGATGCATGTTGAGGATCAATTTACTCTATAGAGATGTATGTTCTGTATAGTAAAGTCACCATGACCAAGGGATGAATGTGTTTGATAGCAATGTACACCATTGATGTTTGTGTTGCGTAGCAATTTAGGGAGTATTACAAATGCTGCATAAAGTATAAATATTAAATTGATTAGAATTCACCTATAATACTGTAGCTGTCACAGTGCCTTACCTCGGCATGTGCCATTCTGGCGGAAGCAGGGCTCTGGACTGAAACTCCAGCGTCACTAGCTGCAACCCTCTTGCCTGCGGCCTGGTCACGTATGTTTCTTCTCACTGACATCATGAATCAGGCACTTGCTTGGACGCCTGTTATAGGCCCAGCCTGGACCTAATTGGTCCTGCCTTCTCCTACTCCTTTATAAACCTCTCTAAGTCTGTGTATCATTACCCTTACTTTGGTGTTCAGTGCAGTTCTAGTTCCTGTTGCTCCCGTATCCTGTGTATGACCCGGCTTGTCTGACTATCCATTCTGGTGCTGACTTGTGGCTCTGGCTGACTACCCACTCCGTGTATAATCCTGGCTTGTCTGACTATCCAACCTGGTGCTGACCTGTGGCTCTGTCCAACTATCTCCCCAGTGTTGCCTACTATTGGACATATTATCTGGTGCAGACCTGTGGCTCTGGCTGACTAACCGCTCCGTGTATGAACCTGGCTTGTCTGACTATCCTAGCTGGTGCTGACCTGTGGCTCTGTCTGTTCACTTCGCTGTGTGGCTCCGTTCCCCACAGACATCCATCCTGGTGCAGACCTGGGGCTCTGGCACACTTCGACCTTACTGACTGCAGGCGTGAGTCAGTAGTCTCCATTGTTGCCATCCATAGTGGAGACAAGCTCTTCCTTACTGACTGCAGGCGTGAGTCAGTAGGATGATGAGAATTCTATTCCAAAATCAGTTAGATGTCACAAATTTGTACACACACAGTTACATATTCACATATATATTTACATTTGCACACATATGCCTGTGCACATATTTGGTTGTGTACACGTTCATGCATGGACATATATTTGCATGTACATTCGCAAGAGCAAGGTAATGCACATTCACATTTCACATTTGCACTTTTACACAACAGTCATATTTGTAGGCATATACTGTACATTGCATGCATACACACTCATGAACATTCTTATTTGCATGCAGATGCATCTATACATACATTCATGGGCACAAGTACACATTCACATACACGCCAGCACTTTTAGAAACATCCACTTACATCTGTCTACAACAGAATGTAAATATAAACAAGGAAATGAAGAAAGGAGATGGGATGACCATATGACAGAGAGGTCACAGTCTCAACACAAGAAAAGCCATAAGAGGATCAATTTTACATTGATTTTCAGTTCAATCAGTTAGTTTGCATTGTGAGTTTGTCAGTTAAATATTATGAGGAAAAATAAACAGTAAAATGTAAGTTTAACCCCTTAAGGACAGGCCGCGCACGCGGCCATCACTTAAGGACCAGGGACCATTTTTTTTTTCAGAATCTGATTCTGGACTCCCCAAACGGCGTGCAGCCATGCGGGGAGCCCGGAATTCCATGACGGTCCAGAACCGTCATGGGTCCTTAAGTATAAACAAGCCATGATGGTCCAGGACCGTCATGGGTCCTTAAGGTGTTAAGACCAAGATAATTTATGAATCAATTATTCAAATGCTACCAATTCTATTTAGTTGATAATTAAAAAAACTAAAACATATGGTAGTTGCTTTTAACAGATTATTGTAAATAAACAGCTTCTCTGATGTTTTTAGTCTTTAATTCAAAATTGCTTATTTATTTATTGATAACAATCTGTTCCATGTGTGTATTAAACAACAGTGTGATGCTGATGTAAGCTTCAGACTCCATTTTCAATTTAAAGGGATAGTAATACTTAAGTATTACTAATCCCTATAGCAAAGTACTACTTAAAAAAAAAAACATATTGCCCCCAGTGTCATCTCTCAAACCTTTATGGTTTGAGAGATGAACGCTTCTAAAGTTGCCCTCTCCCTCCCCCTTCCCCGTAGTCAGCATTCTAGCTGACTCAGGGAAATCCGGTCAGAGATCATCAGGCAGCTCTGCAGCAGAGCTGCGATCACGTTAATTAAAAAAAAAACTTTCACTAAAACGGTCTTCTACATGTGCTTGCAAGCCAAGCACACTTAGAAGACCATTTTAGTGAAAGTTTTCTTTTTTAGTAACGCGATCCGGCTGTGCCTGAGAGCCGCCTGAAAGTCGTACGACTCTCTTCCTTTCAGTCAGCTAGCATGCTGACTACGGGGAAGGGGGAGGGAGAGGGCAACTTTAGAACCTTTATGGTTTGAGAGATGACACTGAGGGCAATATGTTTTTTGTAAGTAGTACTTTGCTACAGGGATTAGTAATACTTAAGTATTACTATCCCTTTAACCATGTCTTGTATTTGCTCCCTCCTGCTGTCCTGAAATTCTGCTTTACACTCAATTTCCAACTTACTCTTTTTGGTGTGTGCTCTCTCCTGTTTAACCAAAATCTTGTTCAGATTCCATTTTCAATTGAAGGGATAGTAATTTTTCAAAATAAAAGCAGCTCCAATTAATCTTCCTAGCATTTGGACCATGGAGAGTGTTATTTCAACACTGTCAGAGTTGTACAGTAATTGAATGATAAAGTATCCCCCTCCTGCCCATTTTACATAGTGTAAGCCACCTCCCTTCAGATGTGGAAACTGGTCTTAAGACAATACAGCTCACAGCAAGGGACAATCTCCTTACTGTGAGAACAATGATAGCCCTGCCCCCATTGAAAGGTTTTTCCCTTATGCTAACTGAAGATTGTCCCTCTGCAAGCCATCTGGACACTAACTTTCTGTTCTGAGGTGAGCAGTGTTACATCAGTAAAATTGGTGGGAGGGGGATAGTTTATCATTCACTTACTCTTGAACTACAACTCTGACAGTATTGAAATAACACTCTCCATGGCCCAAATACGATGAACATTAATTGGAGCTACTTTTATATTGAAACATTACTATCCCTTTAAGCTCTTTATAGCATGTGGCTCTCTTGCTGTACCTAAACATCTACTTTGGACTCCATTTTCAATTTAACCCTTTCTGACATGCTTTGAAATACGTTTTTAAATACCTTAATCCCTTCTGGATGTTTTCTCTGCTCGGCCACATGTTTTGTTTGTCTGATGGTGTCTGTTTGTTATAAGTTATTTTGTGGTGTCACATTGGATTTAGCTGGGGTTTGCTTAAGCTGGCACCTCTTTTCTAAGTCTCTAAGTGTTCGACAATAGATTTTGACAGAAGAGGATCACAGCTACAGCCCAACAACTTAAAGATGAGGGGCAAGTTAACAAAAGGGTGGGAATGGAAATAGAGGAGAAAGAAAGGGAATGAGGGAGGAGAAAAGAGACTAAAATATTTTCCAAAGCTCAGTCAGATCTGTCATTTCACCTGTTTTATGAATTCCTGTTTCATTTCCCCTATACATGGAGCATGAATATCAAAATGAACATCCTAATTCTATTTATATTATCTCTCCCAGTTTTAATACGGTTTCCCCTATATCACCACACACATACTTCTGACATACACCCCAAGTAATTCACCACAGCTATCTGCATACAAGTGCATTACCCTCTGACTGATCGAGGAAGTGCTAAAATATAACTCACCCAGTCCCGGTTGTCAAAGCAACCAAGGCAGGCTTTCATTATATGGTCAACATAAGCAGCCCACTAAATGTTTGTTTATTTTATTACTTGCCCTAGCAAATGATTAGTAAAGACTAGTTCTGTCCCTCAGACTGTAATAAAAGCTAACTTTACCTTTAAAAAGGAATTGCTTTTGCTCATTGCAACATATTTGGTATACTACCCAAAATACATGATTTAAAGGGATAATAATATCAAAAATTAAATGTCCATCCGATTGTTCAATGTAATTTTCTATACTGAATACTTTCTTCTGAACATCCTTTTCCTTTATATTCTGCTTGAAAATCAAATTAAAAGTTTCACCCTCCTGCCCCTTTTCAGCATGTCACTCTGACTTCCCTCAGATCCGGACAGCTTGCAATGAGGAACAATATTGTGTCAGCATAAGGAAAAACCTGCCCTCCTTCGTCAAGGGGGTGCGGGGTTTTCCTTACACTGACAGACGCAATATGGTACCTCATTGTGATCCATCTGGTCCAGCGACAGGCTTTTGAATATGAGGGAAGTCAGAGTGACTCGCTGAAAATGTGTGGGAGGGGGAAACTTTTAATTGGAATTTCAAGCCAGATACAAAGGTAAAGGATTTTCAGAAGATAGTATTCAGTATAGAAAAGCATAAACATTATCAATTTACTCTTGCATATCTATCACATATACATATATATAGCTGTACAATTGAAATTCCTTTATCAAAAATAATCATAAATGCTGGCATCTATCAACCACCTAGTACTCCAGCACAAAGTCTCTCAGACAAAGCCCACCTCTCCAGTGAGTGTGCTGTTTCTTGGAGACTTTAATGTTAATTGGCCAGACTGAAAAATGGCAAATTCAGTTTAATCCCACTAATCTACTTCCCTACTCATTAAAATCATAAAACATACAACCATCCTCTGTTGGACTGGATACTTTCATCTATTTTTCATCCTTTCCAAGTAGAATCCAGGATTCAGGTATACCTGTAAATGTAACCTCACCTAGTTTATAACCACTTCTCTGGAATGCTATTACACCTGAGCAGTATTAAAAAGTTTGAGAGATAGGACTGGCATTGATGGATTTATTTTTTCAGTATCTCCAGTAATACCTTTTATTTATATATGTTATTACTAATCCTTGAAATATGAAAGTTGGGATAAAAATTACTAGCCATAATTGCTTATTAACATCTTTATAAGGACTCAAAATAGAGTAAAACCTTAGCATGCAAAATCAAAATTCTTAGCATAAGTACAGGTGCCAAATATAAAACATTCAGTAAAATTGATAACCTATTTATAACGTTGCTCATTATTTCTACATTGGGTACCAGCTTGTGACATGGATGTTTATGTTGTTTAGTAGTTTGCAACTAGGGATGGCTGAAACGTCTCATTTTTTCTCCATGCAAATTGTCGCTGAAAATACATGATTTACCACTTTTCTTCGATGAATTCTTGCACATAGAAAAAACAATACATTTCTGTCTTCCTGCTCCTGCCAATAAAATTCTTGTCAAGATGTTGCCATTTCCCACATCTGTTTTCCATGGTCCTGCCCCAATAATATAAAAACCCAGAATTTCCCACCATACTGCGAATTTAGTAGTGTGTGTACTAAGGCACTGTGTCCAAAAATTAGCAAGACGAGTTAGGGGACTAATGATGTGGAGGAGGCAATACTTAGCAGTAGCACAAGCAATCTTGGAGCTCAGATCCCAGCAGGGTCACCATCAGATTGTGCTGCTACTGCCCCCCCCCCACACACACAAACACAACAGCACTGCCACCTGTCCACTTTGATTGTAAAGGAGGGAACATAGTTTTTTCTGAGAAGGGGGGTAGCACTGAAGCTGACTCTGACTCAGATTGCATCTGTAGTTGTGAATGTGACAACAGGTGTATCACCCACATACAACTATGTCACATTTAGTATCATAACCACCTCCACCCGAAAGACAGGAGGAAGAATCTGATGGTGGGGTGGTACTGCTGCTGCTACTGCTGTGAGTGTGACACCAGGTGCACCACTTACTTCTATGTTACACTCATCATGACCATCAGAATGAGAGGAGGAAGAATCAGGCGGTGGCACTGGAAATGCTGGTTAGGGGGTCTAGCACATAGGGGGGATATATGACTCTTGTAAGCTCTAAATAGTTCAGATACCTCCAAGCTTTGCATTTGAACAATAGCACTAAGATACATATGTGTTATTGTCAGTGAGTAAATTGTTGTCCCACTCTCTGAGACATCTATAACACTATTATGTGCCCTCTGCCCTGCAAACTTTTAGGAGTCATTCTACTGCTACTATTGCACCTCCGATGTACTGCCAGTGTGTGTCTTGTGATCGTGCTTCAGGTTGCATCTCATTGATGATGTGCCAAGATAGCTACATGTTTAGCTTTTGAATCATGAGTGAAGTAAATGGTGTTCCTGAGGGGTTATTGCATCTACCACTACTGGGGCTATATTGTGCAAAGTATCCTATTGAAATGTCATCACCTACATGGATACCCTCAAAAAAGTGACATCAACGTGTCCCCCACATCAAAAGGGTGACATCAGAATTCTGCTCACATCAATAGGGCGACATCAGAATGTCCCCCACAACTAAGGGTGACATCAGAATTCTGCTCATATCAAAAGGGCAACATCAGAATGTCCACCACTTAAAATGCAGTGACATCACAATGTTGCCCACTTAAAGGTCTCCTTGCCATGAAGGCACTCTGCCATGGAAGTGCTCTGTCAGCAGAAGAAGAAGAGATGCGGCATTTGACTGATTGGATGAACAACTCATTGTGAAGTGTCTACTTACATACAGGAACTCAATCACTTTGTTACTTACTTTAGCCAAATGAACAACCAGATCTATTCCCTTATTTCAACACATATTTTGCAATGTCCATAAATATGTTTCTTGAAGGAGTTATATTTGGGGATGGGCAAAATTTCCTCCTCAAACTGAAATCGGCGAAAAATGGCACTTTCCGCATGGCGAAAAAATTCCAGTGAAAAGTATCAATTTTCCACTTTTTTCGTCCATTGAAATCAATGGGAACATAGAAGTTACACACAACACATTATAAATAATATTTTATTTCCCAAAGGCATTATATAAAAAGAGGCATGAGGGTGGCTGTGTTGGTGGGGTGTGGGAAAAGAATCAGTTGAACAGGGAATGTTTTTGGGGGGTTGTTTACTGGGATTGGGGGACGCTTAATGAAAAAGAAATCCTAAATAAAATAAAATAAAAACCATAAGACATGGTATAAAGGGGTCTGAGGAGGGTGCCTGTGTTGGTGAATGAATGAATCATTTGAACAGGGAATTTGTTTTGGGGGGGCTTTCTTGACTGCTATTGGGGGGACAGTTCATAAAAAAATAAATCAATAAAATAAAATAAGACATTTGTATTTAAAGTGACAGAGAGAGGAACCCCCTGACATAAGCTTCCACTGGGATGGACTGATACGTGACTTGATAGAGTATTTTGTACAGGATGATTTGTTTGATTTGTTGTTAGAGGCCTTTGTAGGACTTAGACTTTGTAGGCCCAAGCCCTGAAGAAACATTGATTTGTAGGACTTAACCTAGTTTGGTACAAGTCCTAAGGAAACATTGATTTGTAGTACTTAAGCTAGTTTGGCACAAGCCCTAAGGAAACATTGATTTGTAGGACTTAAGCTAGCTTGGCACAAGCCCTAAGGAAACATCGATTTGTAGGACTTAGGTTTGTTAGAAACAAACCCCCCAAAATTGTTTATTTTTTTGTAGGGCTAGTTTTTTTTGTTTTGTTTTTTTCAAAACACAAGCCCTGAGAAAAAAATAAAAATGCCCTACTGGTCTAATGCCAGCAGGTCATGTTGGCCAGTGGCCACTATCAAATGTCCTCCTGAGTTGCAGCTGCTGTTCATAATGCTGCTGATGAGTTGTTTAAGCCGCAGGATAAGTAGGCAGCTGAAAGGGAATGTGATCAACAATAGAAGTAACATGGAAGATGGATGATGAAGGTTGCACATGCCATGACTAACTCCAGTGATGAGCCTGAGGCAGTAGCAGAAGAATAAGTAGCCCCCAGTATATGTGGAGAAAAGAACAAGTTTACCATTAAATCTTCTCCACCTGCCCCTCCTCCAAAATCATGGGTGCGTTGTTATTAGAATACATAGTTTTCCCTTGAGAACAGGAACTGTGGCTTCCATAATCAACTGCAATGTTCACAGTGTGTGTGTGGTAAGTAACATCTGGAGGCACAACTGTATTCAAACACCATGACACCTGAAACCAAGTACTGCCGCTGTCACTGTACCCCTTGTCTAGACTCTGCTAAGGACACATGACAACTTGATAACAGTTTAATTGTTATGTTGAATCCTCCCTGACAGAATCCTAGCATATTCTGTGGGATGGAATCTCCTCAGATGCCACCTGATGACCTGGTATCGATTTTCCTCCACCACAATGGCTTGTGTGGTCAGTGCACCACACAGTGTGCAATGGGTGGAGATGAACTGCTATATCATTTGGCTATCATTTAGCAGGGGAGGTACCGATGAATGAGGTGGATTGGCAGGAGATGTATTTGTTACCCTAGAGGAAGAAGGTGATGTTGATGGTGAGCTAGTTGTTTCTCTCGTCATGGAACTTCCATTGTGTGTCTGGGTTTCTTTATTCTTCCTCCTCTTTGATCTCCACCTTTCTGGAGAGTCAGGGGGTACAGTAACAGCGGTGCTAGATTTCTGTAATGGGTATTTGGCTTTAACATGTTTGGAGTAAATGTCAGGGTGTCTGTGTTTCATGTGTGTTATCAGGACGGTTGTGCCATGGTGTGTTCCCTCCTTTCCCCTTCTCACTAACTTGTCACAAATTTTGCACTGTACCATTGTTGATGAAGACTGCACTGTGCCTACTGAAAGAGAATAATAGTTCCACACCCATGAGTTCTGGGGGGAGGGACAGGGAACAGGTGGAGAAGAATGGCCTCTTTCTTCTCGTCCTCCACATTCCTCTTCACTTTCTGTGGCAGCTGATAATGTTGCTGCTGTTGCTGCTACTGCCTCAAATTTAGCACTGCAACTAGGATCAGGAGGATTATTACTACTGCTGGCAAGTGGAAGCTACCCTAGTCCTGCATTACTTGTTGACCCCATTCTCACTGTGTCCACGGTGGTCTGTGGCACACTAGCCTGCTCCTCAGCACCCTGCTGCCCTTTCATCTCAGCAGCAGCAGAAGTTAGAGCAGTTGCAATTTCCACTAATTTCAAAAGCTGACTGCTATTGGTGGTGGTGATGCCCATCCTCATCCCATTCCTTCTCACTTTCTGCTAAAAAGGCCATTATTGTCTCTTCCACCCCAGCTTCTCCAACATCACCACCACCACTAGTCCCTACGTGCTGCTGCTCCAGACATCTCACTGCTGCTTGGAGGAGGTGACGAGCAATGTGACAGAGGGTCCCCTGCTGTCACTCATGGCATAATTTTCTCCTTCCCCTGAGTACTACAAGAAATACTAGCAGCAGGCAAAGTATTGGTGGCAGCAGGTTCAGCACTGGCAGCAGGTTCAACACTAGTGGCAGCACATCTGACAGCAGGTACAACACTAGTGGCTGCAGGTACAGAAATGGTGGAACTGGCAGCAGGAACAGCACATCCTGCAGCAGACACAGGCAGCTGACCTGTCCTGCTCTCACTAGTACTACCTTTTTCTCCCTCCCTTCCCATTCCTTTTTCTCCCTTCCTTCCCATTCCCTTTTCTCCCTCCCTTCCCATTAAATTCCCCAAGATCCCTTGGGGTGATTTAGGGGGACTGGACAGTAGTGGTCCCTTCCTCCTCAGACTCAGTGGACACATAATGGTCCTTCCAGCTCCACTGATTATTTTTTACCCTGCTCATAGTGATAGGAGTCACTATGAGCCTCTCCTGCCCCACTGTTTGCAAAATATAACAAGAGAACAGCACAGCACGTCTATCTCGCTCTGTAGCTGCTTCTGTTGTGTCTGCCTTCAGCAAAAACAGCACGTTTTTATAGCAGAAATGCGAAAACAACGTAAATCAATGGGTGGAAACTTTCTAGCCATTGAGAAAAATTTTGGCCAATAAGCGAAAAATGTGAAAATTGTAACCACTAGTTTTAAAGCAGATTTTCCTGCGAAAAAGCAGATAACAATGTGGTTTTCATGAAATTTCCCACGGGAACACAACAACAACCATTGCCCACCCCTAGTTATCTTAACTCTTTGAGTGCTAGAGGGGTACGAACGTGCCTCTCTGGCACTCAAAGGGTTAAAGAGCAAGAGCTTGATTTTCTTCACCTCCTTCCCTTTCTTTCATATCCCTGCAGCTCTGTGTTAGGAAATCTATAATTAATAATATAACCCTTTGAGTGCCAGTGAGGCTAAAGAAGTATTACTATGGTTTCTTCTAATCCGGATCTGTATAACAAGTTGCAATCCACTTTACACTTCTTACATTGAAACAATTATTTAGCGAAAATAAGAAAGAAATAATTCTTGTACTACTATCTAATTCTTCTTTCACTACTGTCTTTGAGTATTCATACTTAGGAGAGACACAGCAGGCTGCACCTAACTCTGGATATCAGGTTTGGGACACCTGTAGTGAACTGATCTGTATAGCGAATTGATTATATTATTACCAATAGATTTCCTAACACAGAACTGCGGGGGAGATGAAAGAAAGGAGAAGAGGTGAAAAAATCAAGGTCTTGCCCTTTAACTCTTTGAGTAGCAAAGAGGAATGCATCATATTGCGTTGCAATGCATTGCCTACCTAAATGGCACTCAAAGGATTAAGATAACCCCTTCATAAATTATATATTTGTGGACATTGTAAAATATGTGTTGAAATAAGGGAAACGATCTGTTTGTTCATTTGGTTAAGGTAAGTGAAAAAAGGGCTGTGTGAAGGCAGATGAGTCCTTCTTAAGTGATCATCCTATATGTAAGTTCATCCATCTGACACTCAAGGGGTTACACTAAGCTCAATCAGTCAAATGCTGCATCTCTTCTTTTTCTGCTGACAGAGTGCCTTCAAGGCAGAGTGCCTACATGGCAGGGAGATCATTAAGTGGGCAATATTCTGATGTCCCCCTTTGAGGGTCACCATGTAGGTGATGACATTTCAATAGTAAACCATGTTACAATAGTTGTAGGAGTAGGAGTGAGTGGCACTGTACTTTGAATGGAAGCAGGTGCACTCATGGCTATGGTTGTGGATGTTCATGACCTGTATTGTGCTTAGTTAACACATATGAGTGTAACTGTGTGGGGGCTGGATGTGGAAGTGGTGACACTGATGTTGATGAACAAGATTATTGTGTATTTTTGTGCATGCTTACTTGTCCATTCAGACTTTCCAGTTGATTTTGCAAAGAGTTTATAAACGTTATTTCTTCTTTTCAATTGTAGAAGATTGAGCCTTTCCCTTTCAGCTAAAATTTTCAGCCATAACATCATCACTGACTCTCTACTCATCTGTATCAGAAGAAGGGGAGGACAGTGGATGGATATATTCTAACTCAATATCATAAAAATATGAGGTTAGCAACCGCATCAGCATCCACTAGGGATGGGTGAAATGTCTTATTTTGTTTCCACTGGAAATTCAATTAAAAAAAGTATTTATCTATCCCCAAAGGAAATTACACCCACATAAATGTTTTCAGCATTTCTGCTAAGGACTGACATTTTTGCACACAAAATGTCTGACATTTTCTCACTGTATTTTTCTATGGGGCTGGATTTTACGGTGTCATAGAATAAAAAGCTGAACTTTCCTCACTGCAAACATGAACCATCCCACTACCGTGCTTAGCCAATGAAGTCACATGTTGATTATGTTACTGAGGCACTTGCCCATTTGCATTGTAGAAAAAACACCAGTGATCGTCTGGGCCAGCTGACAGAGAGGCAAAAACATTGCTCAGCAGACAATTGCAGGCAGTCCCACCCCCCAGACAGCAGTCAATTGCATGTGTCCCATAGACATTTTGTACCTGGCACCCAAGCATTTGTGTGTAAATGTTTGATGTTGATGAGCTGGGAGACCGGCTTGTGCTTGATTTATCCAAGATATAGTGTTACACAGTTTGTTACGTATTTTTTGTTAAAGTGGTCCATGTGTTACAACATTTCTTGGAGGTCATGACCATCAGTTTAAGAACCAGAATGAAGTATAAAAAAGAACAATAGTGACAGAATTGCATTACTGAGAATTCCTATCATAGGTCAAGTGCAATTCTGCATACAACTTCATATATCTGGAAGTACTTCCCATAAGAAATTTACAGTCTCATAACTAAACATGTTACCTGGTAGATAACTGACCTACTGTATGTTATAAGACCACTTGTCTCCAGGAGAACAAATGTAAGAAATCAACTGATATATTTTTCAGTATGGTAACTGTGGTCGAAGAAAACATACAGTACAGTATATATTTCAAGTTGTAAGTAGAGGAATATTGATAACTACTTCTGGTTATGAAGAACATCATAGAAGATGATGCAGGTTCAGTACTCCCTGACAGTAAACTGGAGAGTCAACTTTTCACTTTGAGGATATAATATTTTATCTTTTCTAGATGACTTTCAAGTCACCTTGTTACCTTTTCTTAGTGTTGCTCTGCTCTTCGCCCTGTTCAGCAAATATAGTTGCAGTTTTCTCTGTTTCTTTTCAGATGTGCCTGCCCCTCCCTCTGAGGGTCCCAGGACCCCTCCAGCAATCTTCTTCCTGCTGCTACCTCATGCTGTGGAGCTCACTCACTGCTTTGATGCACCCACCTTCTGGGTTTCCAAGGCAACGGCCTTCATTCTGCCACGCGGTGAAGTTGCAAGATGCTCCCTGAGCTCAGAGTCTGTTTTTCTCAGTCAGGCTGAGAAGGGGGAGGGAGAATCTAATGAAGCATGGGGGGAAGAGTGAAAGTAGAAGGAGAAGAACTGACAAACAGTAAGGGTGTGTGTGTGTGTGTGTGTGTGTGTGTGTGTGTGTGTGTGTGTGTGTGTAGGTGGGTGTATAGAACTGGATACACATTAAAATGTTCTGCATAGAATTATTTACATGTAAGCTCTCTGGAACAGACTTTTATATTTCATTTTAACCCTTTAATGATTAGATGGATGAGCAAGCCACCTGGTCCTTAAAGGGTTACTATAAAAAGCTTTAGTTTTCTGCAGAGTATTGTAACAGATAAGAAAGAATGAAACAGCTACTCTCTAATTGAACACCTGTTTCGCTTATTTTATTATACCTTCCACAATGGAACTGTTGTACCGTTAGGACAGCATTGGGGGAGGTATATAAATATGGAATGACAGCAAAGACATATGACAGACACATGAAAAAGTCACAAGGTCACTGAATGAAAGGACATAAATAAAAATATAGATGCACTGCCTCATACAAGGTCACTGAAGTTATATTACAGAACAATTCTGTGGTACAATGAAAACAATGAGAATGTGCATTAGCCTTCTGCCATTGAATCTATATGTAAGAGCCATTTTATAGAGGCATACAAAGAAGAGCTTATAGAGAAAACAGTGGGTGTTATAAAGTGGAAATGAAGTGCATTGTCTAATTCCCTGCGCTCACGGTAGCCAGAGGAATAGAGGGGTTATGTCTATGATGATACAAGATAATTGGCAGAGACGTGTGGGAAAATCCAATAATTGTACTGCTGGAGCTGCAGTATTACATTATTAAACTTCATTGGCAAATATCTGTGGCTAAGTAAGATAACTGTAGGAATAGCTATACTGCAAAGTTAAGGAGAACTGGGTGAGCTTATTTGTAGAAATCAAAATGCAGTAGATAAAAGTGCAGTATGTTTGTGCTGAATCTTTATATGTATGATAGGTAAAGAGTGACGTGTATCAGGACTCAAGATACAGATGCAATTCTGTAACTAAAAACATAAAATGTATGTTATAAAGATACTTACAATTGGTTTTGTGTAAAACTTTACCCAGAACCCATTGCAGTTGCTTTTGCATAGGCCAAAAGTGAGCAACCTACTTCCTTCCAGCTGTTGTTGGACTTCATTATTGTGCTTCTGAAGTTGGAATCTCTGATCTGATGGGGCAAAAGGACATGGGAGGGGGTTGGACAAATTAAAACCCACTCTTGGTTTGCCCTTTTGAGCTGCATGAACACATATTTAAAAAAAAACGATAAATTCATAATTTATATGACAGTTCCATTTTTGTATTTTCTTGTAATGTTACTATTTTTAAATTAAAATGTTATTTAAAACTCTCTCTGCTATATACATATGACAGTGTAGAGTGGGTTTGATGAGCACGCAGGTACAGGTATCTGCATCTCTGTGTACTTCTCCTGATGAACCCAGTGAAAGATGAAAACCTCTACCCTTGATGCGTGAAACTTGAAAGGGATAGGACTCTCAATCATTCAACAATTTCATGGCACAAGGGGAATAGAAATGCTAAAGACCAGGCCCCCCTGCACCTATGAGCAAGCAGACTCATAACACCTGTTCCCTGCCTCCAGAGGTTGTTTAAAGAGAAGGCAGGGGGTACACAAAGAAGGTGGCTGGATGTTGTGCTAATTAATGCATAGTACTTTATTGCTTACAGCGCTGCTGAATAAGTTGATGCTATAAAAATAAAGAAAAACAATAATACTTGAGAATTAAAATTATTGGGGATTTTTTTTATGTGGTCCCTACTGTGCAATTTATTTGTTTGCTCCACTTTTGGCTTTATGTTTCAGGTCAAAGAGGGGAAAGGTTAACCCCTTAAAGCCCAGAGGGCTGTGTAAAACCTTGCAAAGTAAGGAGTTGCATATCCACCTGGTCCTTAAGGGGTTAAGGCCCAGTGATCTTTCCCAAACACGCACTCACACAACTAACCTGCTGAAGTGTACTTGTGCTGTTAGTTTTCTGGATTTTTGGACCTTATGTAGAATATGACAGGCAGGTGATCCAAGTTCCTTCCTGGACTGACTGTTCTCTGTGATAGGAGAGTCTGGGGGGTGTGAATGGAGAAAGGACATTAACCACTAACATCAATATCTAACTGATATTGGGCTGATATGCTGACTTTAGTGATTAAGAGATGACCAGATCCCAATGATATGATCAAGACTAATTGCTCAACAGCACTAATCACCATATGTACTGTTTGTTTATAACTACTTGCTGTGGATAATAGGATGTTTTAGATATAATTATCCTCTTCAATTCATCTGCAATTCATGGATTTCATTATACACATATATTATTTTTTTCTTTTATGTTTAGGGACATTTATTGTTTTATTTATTTTTATTTTCTTAGCCATCAGTTATAAATGTTATTCTGTACTGATGTCACCTATTATTTGTGGAATTCCATATTCATTGATGTTTAGGCCACTAATCATATTTTTTTTCACTTATATATTAATTTTTGTAGAATTTGATTTCACTTTGGGTTTGTTTGTTAGGCTGTAGTTCTATACTATCGCTGTGCTGTTTTTTTTCCCGATATCTAACCATTTGTGGCTAATATTATTCACACCATCTTGAGTGTAGGATGTGATTATTTCATACCTTGAGCTAGATTGTCCCATAGGCACCCCATTTGAGGTGCACCACATATTGGAGTGCCCGGGTGAGAATTTGAAATGATCAGACAGACTTAGCACTCAATATAAGCTGCCTGGTGTACTCTGTGAAATAGATTCCCCACAAAGATGTGACAGACTGCTCTTTGATGTAAATACTATGATAAAAGCAC
Organism: Rhinophrynus dorsalis; assembly: GCA_037306005.1. Lineage (NCBI taxonomy): Eukaryota > Metazoa > Chordata > Amphibia > Anura > Rhinophrynidae > Rhinophrynus > Rhinophrynus dorsalis. The sequence goes on from CM074722.1 coordinate 193,736,482, forward strand.
AACTGGCAACACAGGTGTACTGCAAGACAGGCCTCAGTGAGCCAGATGCTAGGAGGCGAAGATTAGAGTACGACTCTGTCTGCTGGTGACTGCTCTCTGAGTTGCCTTGCTGAGGCCTAGGCCTAGTTAGAGATGCTGGATGCAAGGCCAGATTAGTGCTGACCAGAGGAGCTGGCCCATACCCCAGATGACAACCTAGATAATATGTCATGGGTACAAGCAAAACAGGAGTCAGACAGTACATTAATAACCTTTATTAGAAGTAATTATTCTCAACAAATATCACAGCAAGTGTGAGGAAGGCACAGAGGGTGATCAAAGAAGCGAGTCTCTATCAGAAATAGGAGGACACCCCTAGGTTCCCAAACTGCGCAGACTAGGCCGAAGCTAATAGTAGTCCCAAATGCGAGATATGCCTTAGCGTACCCAAATGATCTCCCTAAGGACTCACGCCTGCAGTCACATAAGGAAAGGCCATCTCATACAAAGGAAGGCAACGAGGGAGACTACTGACTCACGCCTGCAGTCAGTGATGGAAAGGCTGTCGCACGTAAAGGAAGGCAGCCAGGGTGACTACTGACTCTCCCCTGCAGTCAGTGAATCTAGAGTCTACCAGAGACCCAGGTCCGCACCAGATAGGATATCTGACTACAAAGAATGCCACACGGAGGGTAGTCAGACAGAGCCACAGGTCAGCACCAGATAGGATGGTTAGACAAGCCAAGGGTCAAGGTATGCAACAGGTAATCAGCCAGAGCTGCAGGTCTGCACCAGATTGGTTATCAGACTAAGCTAAGGTTATATACAGAGCAGATAATCAGACAGAGCCACAAGTCAGCACCAGAAAGTTTAGTCGGACAAGCCAGAGGTCATACACGGAACAGGTAGTCAGCTAGAGCCACAGGTCTGCACCAGATTGGTTATCGAACAAGCCAGGATCATACACGGAACGGGTAGTAAGACAGAGCCACAGGTCAGCACCAGAACGGGTAGTCAGACAGACAAGGTCATACACTGAGCACTCAACAAACAAATGAACTGCACTGGACACCCTCAAAAGGGTGAATGAGCCCAGTGTCCATGCAGTTATGAAGACCCACCCCAAAGGAAGGTGAAGCACCAAACTGCAGGTCCCTTTAAAAAGGTGTGCATGTCCATGCCTTTGGACGTGCTCCCAAAGTGACGTCACCCGCTGTGGCCCAGCACACCGACGTGGCTGGTGCCACGAGGAGGACTGAGCCATGAGGGGGAGAGGCTGCGGCTGAGCCGGTGATGCTGAGGAGGTAAGGATGAGGCCACTCGAGCAGCCGCCGCATGGCATGCATACATAATAGCAGCTACCCACTGGGATTGAAACGGATATGAACAAATAACCCACCTGCAGTATAGTTGTAGTTGTTCTACAGGAACACAGAGGCCTGGAACTTGACAGAGAAGACAGAGAACAGGATACTTGATGTCCGACAGGGTAGTTGGGAAGGAAGAAGCCTACCAGGCTGAATGCAGTACAAGGCAGCAGATGAAGGAATGGTTGAATAAACTGAGCCAAGGTCAGTAACAGGATATCAGATAAGTATGGTACCAAATCAGAAAACAGGAGGGAAGTCACAGGAGAAACCAGGTCAATACACAAGATAACACTCAAGAACAGGACAGGAAACTCAGGGTCACGAACGCTTTGATCACGCCCTGCCCAAAAGCACAGAGGCTCTACAAAGGCTCAGAGCAGCCACAAGACAAGGCGTGGAAGCAGGGTCAGGGTAACAAGGGAAAACAAATGGAAAACCAGACAAGGAATCACAAAGAGACAAAGAAAAAGGGGCAGAACATAACAGAATTGTAGTGGAAGTGTGATATCTACTTGTGATCTGTCTATGTGTGTTGGTGTACCTAGACATTTGTTCGCTAAATCTGAAGCATGTTTAGGATTACGGAGCAGAAAGAGGTGATACATTTGCTTGTATACTTTTTAAAAACATTATATCTTTTATAGAAACATACATTTGATAGTTTATATTTTTCATTTTACTTTATTGTTCACCAGTGGTGATGCTTTTTTAGAAATGCTAATTATCCTTGTTGGTACATTGCAAAGTGTGGAATATTTTATTCTCCAGGGTTTGATATTGATGTAGGTGGTTTGTGGTGATTAAGACATTTTATATTAGTCACCAGCAAGAATATTGCATCTTATTTCCAAACACACGTCATCACAGAAAGCAATTCTTGCATCTCACGGAGGCAATCGAATATTTAATAAAATAAAAATAATAAAACTAATATGCACCATATAAGAAAACAACTAGTCACTAGACTTTTTCAAAACTGAACAAAGAAATTTTCCACTTCAAGAGACGTAGAGGAATAGTAGCCAAAGACTCAAAGGGAGGACATTGAAGAACGCCCAAAACCAAATTAAGATCCCACTGAGGAGCGAGAACCAGGAAGGCAGGACGAACATGAGCAACGCCCTGGAAGAAAACCTTGACATCAGGAAGGATAGCAATGCGCTCTTGAAAGAAGACAGAAAGCGCAGAAGTCTGAAACTTAAGAGAACTCAAACTGAGTCCCTTATCCACACTGTCCTGCAGAAAGGCCAAGACAGTAGGTAGATCAAAATCAAGGGACAGATACCTGTCAGCACACCAAGACACAAAGGTCGATCAGACACGGTGATAGTTCTTGAAAGAAACAGGCTTACGGGCACTAATCATAGTAGTCACCACAGCAGAAGAAAAATCTTTCTTCCATAAAATCGAGGATTCAACCTCTAGTACGTCAAATTGAGGCAATGAACATTTTCCTTCCACAGGGAACCCTGCAGAATATGATCCGGACGGGACGGGGGCGGAAAGGGCTCTGTCACAGATAGAGCCAGAAGCTCCGGATACCAAGACTGACGAGGCCAATCAGGAGCAATCAGGATGACCGGGCAACGGTCCATCTTTAGTTTCCGTAACACCCTTATCAACATTGGAAGGGGAGGAAAGATGTAGGCCAGAGGGAATGTCCAAGGAGTGGACATGGCATCGACAGCTAGAGCCAGAAAGTCTCTCACACCAAGAGCAGAACACTGGAACCTTACTGTTGTGTTGCGTCGCCATCAGATCCACATGGGGCATCCCCCATCTCTGAACAAGGAGTTAAAACACCTCTGGGTGTAACTCCCACTCTCCGTTGTCCACTGTGTGACAACTGAGGAAGTCTGCCATGATGTTTTCTACACCTGGAATATGCACTGCGGAAATGACAGTAACATGAACCTCTGCCCAGGACAGAATGGCCTAGACCTCTAGCCAAGTGGTGAGACTTCTTGTTCCGCCTTGTCTGTTGATGTAGGTCACTGCCGTGGTGTTGTCGGGCTCCACTCTGACTGGACAGTCTTCCAGTTGAGACATCCAATGACGGAGAGTGTGAAATATCCCTCGAAGTTCCAGGATGTTGATTGGGAGAAGGGACTCCTCCACAGACCACTTCCCCTGAGCGCTGAAGCGACCCAGAACAGCTCCCCAGCCTAGGAGGCTGGCATCCGTCATGTCCGTGGTCCAGTAGGGAATCAGAAAGGATCTCCCTTTCAGCAGATTGGAAAAGTCCAGCCACCACTCCAAACTCAATTCCACATGAGGGTGAAGGGACACTGATAACCTTTGAGGATCTGGTCGATCCCTACACACCTGTATCACAAACCTCTGCAGTTCCCTGGTGTGCGCCATGGCGAATGGAACCACTTCTATCATGGAGATGAACTTCCCCACCAGAGAAGACAACTTCTGAACTCGGACCAGATCCTGAGACAGAATTGCTGATACCCTGTGGGCAATTTGATGGGCTACTGCATCCGGTAGAAACACCATGCTCCTCTGAGTATCGAGTAGAAGACCCAGGAAAATCAGTTGCTGGGATGGGACAAGATCTGACTTTTCCAAGTTGACAATCCATCCGTGATGGGTGAGGACTTGGATGCAGGTCTGAACTTGCTGATGAAGAAGGTCCACCGATGTGGCTTTCAATAGCAAGTCGTCCATGTAAGGAGTCACTCTGATGCCTTCTCAATGGAGAACGGATATCAAGTCCCCAGAACTCGTTGGAAGACCTGAGGAGCCGTTGTCAGACCAAATGGAAGAGCTGAGAACTGAAAATGTCCTCTGTCGCAGGCAAAGCACAGGTACCGCCTGCCCTCCTGATGGATTGGGATGTGTAAATAAGCATCCTGAAGGTCCAGAGAAGCAAGGAACTCCCCTGGAGACATGGCAGCGATCACTGTACGCAGAGACTCCTGACGATAGTGAGTCCTGTTGATGAAGAAGTTTAGATCCTTCAAATGCAAAATAGGTCGACATCTGCTGTCCTTTTTGGCTACCACAAAGAGGTTTGAGTAAAACCCCGAACTCCTGTCTGAAAGAGGCACTAGCTCCAGGACATCCTTGTCCAGAAGAACCTGAACAGTGCCGTCGAACAGACGGCGTTTCTCAGCGTCTTGCGTAGTACGAGAAAGACGAAAGAGAAAAGGAGGAAGAGAATAGAAAGGGATCTTGTATCCCTCTGTTAACACTCATAAAATCCATGGGTCCGACACAGAATCTTCCCAAATCCCACAAAAAAGTTGCAGACGACCACTCACAGCGGGATGCGGACCCGGGTTCGGTGAGTCATGCTGAAGCAGTCTTGGCAGCCTTGGCCTTAGAGGCAGCCTTGGGCTTCCATTGCTGTTTGGGCTTGGAGGAGGAATGCGGAGCTGATGGAACCACCTGGTTCATCGAACATGTCTTAGTTTGAAAGGAACTAAAGGACCGGTTGAGTTTAAACGGCAGCTTCTTCTTAAAGACCAAGGGCAGGAGAGTACTCTTACCCCCTGTGGCCTCGCTATTCAGTTCCTTAAGATCAGGCCCAAACAAGGAGGTACCCTGAAAAGGCAAAGAAAGTAAGACTTTCTTGGAAGCAGTGTCAGGAGACCAGATCTTGAGCCAAAGAGCACGCCTGGCTACCACAGAAGTAGTAGAGGCCCTCGCCCTCATGCAGACAGCATCAAAAGCAGCAGCAGATACATAGTGTTGCGCTTCAGAGATATTGGCGCAATTGCTCTGAAGTAGGCACATCCTGACGGACAGCAGTAGTGAGTTGTTCAGTCCAGACTGCAATAGCCTGGTTAACCCACACAACAGCAAACACTGGACGCATAGCTGTACCAATAGAAGCAAAGATAGACTTGAGGGAAACCTCAAGTTTCTTGTCAGACCAGTCTTGCAGTGCAGAAGCATCAGAGACAGGTAAAGCAAAGATTTAGATAGTCTAGATATGAGAGCGTCCACTTTAGGGGGATGAACCATTTAGCCAGCTCAGCTTCAGAAAAGGGATAAAGCTTAGCAAATTTTCTGGACACAGAAGCAGACTTGTCCGGAGATTTCCACTCCTCAGAAATCAAGCGGTCAAGAGTGGAGTTAGGAGGAAAATAAGTGAGGGGCTTAGCGGGCTCCTCAAAAACATCAGAAGGATCAGAAAGAACCTCCTGGACCAAGGGAATGTTGAGTGTGGTTAATACAGCCCTGATCAGGCCCTCAGCGGAGGGTTCAGGATCAGCTTCAAAGGGATCCCCAAGGAACCTAGAAGACTCCAAAACAGTACCATCTTCAACATCTGACTCTAGCAACAATTCTTCCTCAGAAGAATCTGACACATCAGGTGCCCCCTGTGGTTTAGGCAGGGAAGACCTGATAGTAGAGGGTGTCTGCCACATTTGAAGTGCCCCCTGTATCTGGAATGGAAAGAGTTGTAATGTGGACCTAAGGTCCCTAGTCGCAGCCTTAAACTCTTGCACCCAAGCTGAGTCAATAGGATGGCTGGAAGTCCCTGGGTTGCTGTCAGGAACCTCAGAACATGCTGGGCATAAATGACCAGAGAACTCTCTAGGTATCCCTGCGTGACAGGAAGAGCAATGCGCAATGGGGAATACTGAGACCCCAGCCTCCTTAGTCTTAGGTCTAGCCCCAAGCTCCCGCAGTATAGACATTCTCACTGTGTCAAAATAACTAACTGTACAGTAAATCACCCAATTACAGTGTGAAAGATTAATATTTCACCCCAAAAACGCTAAATATAGACTTATATGGCAGGTGAAGGGTTAATCTGCAGAGGAGAGAAGGCGAGTCTAAGCCCTGAAAAAAGCTCACAAAATGGCTGCCGCGACGGGAGCCAATCAGAAAATAGGCGCGAACCAGGCGCTCATGGGAAATGTAGTTTTTCCCAAAAAGTACCCCAAAACAGTGCTCGAAGCCCCCCAACACACTTGAACTATAAACCGGGTGATAGTGCAAGGGTAGACAATTTAAATGAGCCCACTCTGAAGTTGCTATGTGAAATGGTTGCAGAGATACGTCCCAAACAGTGTTGGCCCATAGAAAGTAAATGACGTCTATGCTGTAAAGCGCGCCTTAAAGGCACAGTACTCAATTTTAAGAAAAAAGTTAAAAACATGTAAAACATACATGAAACATGTGTGCATACTTAGAAAACACTAACCCAGTAGGGAAAGCGCCAGAACCCCCCCAAAAAAACATGCCAAACTAGCAGAAAAAGAGTTAGGTTACCACATAAACCTGCTCCAAATACCCCCAAAACATACAAATATACCCAATGAGTGCAGGAGTGCACAATGAGAACTCCCAAACACAAGCCCAGCAAAGGGGCACTGTGGGACAAGTGGACCTGCAGCACTCAAATGGTAGCTCACCTTTCCTGCAGATCTTCTGTGTTCTGATTAGCATGCAGCAAGAATTACCTCAGAGGGTAATCCCTGGGGAAGCACTTGTACCCAAGATTTTCCCTCTCAGGGCTTAAGGTCCACCAAAAAGCACACGGATACTGAGCTAGCCACATTGGAGGGCATTTGTCAGCCATGGTAATCCGCCTAATGGTGGTATTCCATATCTGACAGAAAATAAAAAAGAAACTAAGACTATAGAAGAATGTTCTCCACCTGGTGTTGTTGCACCGAGGAACAAATCATTCTGGATCTGGTTGGCTAAGCTGCAGCCTAGGAGGGAAGGGAGGCTCCACCCCCTGCATAACATTTAGAGAAATGTTCCTGCCTACTTAAAGGGGTGGATCGCCTCCCAGAGTTACCAGTAACCTGTACTGGACTATTATTATTATTATTATTATTCTTTATTTATATAGCGCCAACTAATTCCGCAGCGCTGTACAATTGGGGAATAGACATACAGAGGTATTAAATAGTACAATCAGATGTGTAGAACAGGAGGATCAGAGGGCCCTGCTCATGAGAGCTTACAGTCTAGAGGAAGGTAGGTTTGATACAGAAGGAGTAAGTGCTATTGTGTTTAAGTGCCTCCTGCCACATGAACTGCCAGTCAGTGGGTGGGAGTGAGAAGTGCCATTGAGTGCAGTAGTCCGTGCAAGGGGTGAATCTTGGTGATGATGTTTATGGAGGCAGTTGATAAGCCTCCCTGAAGAGGTGAGTCTTCAGGGAGCGTCTGAAAATTTGAAGGCTGGGGGAGAGTCTGATGGGGCGGGGGAGGGAATTCCACAGCTCAGGTGCAGCACGGGAGAAGTCCTGTAGGCGGGAGTGGGAGGATGTGATAAGAGCTGTGGAGAGCAGAAGGTCATGTGCAGAGCGAAGATGGCGGGCGGGAGTATATTTGGAAATGAGAGATGAAATATAGGGGGGTGCAGTGTTAGTGAGGGCTCTATAAGTTAGCACCAGAGTTTTGAATTTTACTCTGTATGCTAACGGGAGCCAGTGTAGGGACTGACAGAGGGGTGTGCTGTTAGAGAAGCGATGAGTGAGGAAGATTAGTCTTGCAGCAGAGTTCATTATGGACTGTAGCGGGGTTAGTCGGGTGAGAGGCAGGCCAATTAGTAAAGAGTTACAGTAGTCAAGACGGGACATGATGAGTGTTTGGATTAGAATTTTGGTAGTGTCTTCTGTGAGAAAGGGTCGGATTCTAGAGATGTTGCGGAGGTGGAGGCGGCATGAGTTGGAGATTGACTGGATGTGAGGAATGAAGGATAGGGCAGAGTCAAATGTGACCCCCAGGCAGCGTGCTGTAGGGGTTGGTGTGATGGAAGTGTTGTTAACGGTGAGGGTAATGTTTGGGATAAGGCTGGTTGTAGAAGGAGGGAAGAGAATTAGTTCAGTTTTGCTAAGGTTAAGTTTGAGTTGATGGGAGGACATCCAAGAAGACACAGCAGACAGACAGTCAGACACTCGGGACAGGAGGGAAGGAGAGAGGTCTGGGGAGGAAAGATATATTTGGGTGTCATCAGCATAGAGATGATGGTGAAACCCAAAGGAGTTTATTAGTTTTCCAAGGGAAGCAGTGTAGATTGAGAAGAGCAAGGGTCCCAGCACTGATCCTTGAGGCACACCAACAGACAGTGGGAGGGGTGGGGAAGTGGAGCCGGAGTAGGAAACACTGAAGGAGCGGTTGCAGAGATAAGATGAAAACCAGGAGAGTGCAGTGTCGCAGAGACCTAGGGAGTGGAGGGCTTGGAGGAGGAGTGGGTGATCGACTGTGTCAAAGGCGGCTGACAGATCCAAAAGAATGAGTAGGGAGTAGTGGCCTTTAGACTTGGCTGAAAGCAAATCATTGGCCACTTTAGTGAGGGCAGTCTCAGTGGAGTGATGAGGGCGGAATCCAGATTGCAATGGATCTAGCAGGGAATGGGATCAGAGGAATTTAGTGAGCCGGTTATATGCAAGGCGCTCGAGAAGCTTGGAGGCGAACGGGAGTAGGGAAATTGGCCGGTAATTTGACAATGAGTTTGGGTCCAGGGAGGGTTTTTTTAGGATGGGAGTGATTAGTGCATGTTTGAAAGAGGATGGGAAGGTACCGGTTGACAAAGAGAGGTTGAATAAGTGAGTAAGGATTGGAGTTAGTAGAGGGGAGAGTTCTTGGGTGAGCTGAGATGGGATTGGGTCGAGAGGGCATGTGGTTAGGTTTGAGCGAGTGAGGAGAAGGGAGACTTCATCCTCAGTGACAGGTGGGAAGGAGCTTAGTGTGTATGTGGGAGAGGCGACAGGGCTGGGCTGGCTGGGTGGGGGTGGTAGTGATGAAATGTCATGTCTGATAGATTCAATCTTGTTCTTGAAGTGGTTGGCGAGATCTTGGGCAGAGAAGTTAGTGGAAGGTGTTTGTGTTGGTGGGTTTAGAAGAGATGTGAAGGTTGAGAAAAGGCGTTTGGGGTTGGAGGAAAGATTAGAAATTAGAGAGGAGAAGAATGACTGTTTAGCCTGGGAGAGGGCAGAGCTATATGAACGGAGAATGAATTTGTAGTGTGTGAAGTCGGCTGTGGAGCGCGATTTCCTCCAGTGCCTTTCAGCAGTGCGTGAGCACCTTTGGAGGTATCGCGTTAGTCTTGTGTGCCAGGGTTGTAGTGGGGTTGTGCGTGGGTGGCGTGGAGTTGCAGGTCCAGCGATGTCAAGGGCTGAAGTGAGAGTGCTGTTGTAGAGAGCAGTAGTTTTGTCTGGGCAAGTAAGTGTGAGGATGGGGTTGAGGATAGGCTGCAGGGAGGTGGAAAATTGTTGCTTATCAAGAGCATGTAGATTTCTCCGCATGCGCTTGATTGTGGCGGGGGTGATGGGTTTGCGTGGTATGATGAGGTTACCGGTGAGGAGGTGGTGGTCAGAGAGGGGAAAGGGGACATTAGAGAAGTTGGAGACCGAGCAGAGGTTAGTGAAGATCAAGTCGAGGGAGTGACCATCACTGTGTGTGGGAGAGCTGGTCCACTGCGATAAGCCTAAGGAGGTTGTTAAGGAGAGGAGTTTGAGGGCAGGGGGGGTGGTGTGATTATCTATAGGGATGTTGAAGTCACCCATGATGAGAGTAGGGACATCAGAGGACATGAAGTGAGGGAGCCAGGAGGTGAAGTGATCAAGGAATTGTGCAGTGGGACCAGGTGGCCTGTATATGACAGCGACACGCAGGGGGAAGGGAGAGAAGAGGCGAAGTGTGTGAGCTTCAAATGTAGGGAAGGAAAGAGAGGGAACAGTGGGGAGTACCTGAAATATATGGTTAGGGGGCAGCAGGATGCCTACTCCCCCTCCCTGCCTGTTGCCAGGCCTCGGTGTGTGTGTGAATTGAAGGCCTCCGTATGAGAGTGCGGCAGTGGAGGCAGTGTCTGATGATGTGAGCCAAGTTTCAGTGATGGCAAGGAGGTTTAGGGAGTGAGAAATGAACAGATCATGAACAGCTGTTAGTTTGTTACACACAGAGCGGGCATTCCAGAGACCAAAACAAAAGGGGGGGGAGGAGGTTAGGTGACGGGGTACGGTTATTAGATTGTGAGTGTTGCGTGTGTGAGTGGGTTCTGTGGTCCAAGACAGAATGGAAGGGGGGCCTGGGTTAGGTGAGATGTCACCTGCAGCAAGTAGGAGGAGAAGGGACAGGGACATAAGGTGAGAGTGAGATTTGAAGCAGTGGGGCTTTTTTGCAGGGGTAGAAGGAGATGGTGGTGATAGGGAGTGGAGGAATGAACAAAGTTCATGGGAGCAGAGAAGTGGTGAGTGAAGAATTGAGGGTGCAATGTGAATGGCGTGACAAGTAATGTGGACACAGGAGGAGGAGAGTCTTATAGAGGTGAGAATGGCGATGACAAAACAAGGAGTTAATATGCCCATAGTTGGGTTAATGAATGGGGCAGTAGAGATGTGCAACAGTCAGTAATCCAGGAGAGTACAGATGACTTGGCAGTCAGGGTCAATCCACGGAGCAGAGGGTATAGGTGCCAGGGATGGTGAGGAGAGTCAGTAGCAGAACTGCAAAGTACTTGGTGAGGGTAGGAATCAGTGCAGGGTTAAATGAAGTAGTCCACTGATGATCAGGAGAGGTCAGTGAAATAGTTTTTTTGCAGGCTTAAAGAAAGTTAAACATTAAAACTATTACAGGGTTCAAACAAGGCTATTCCTGAAACAATTTGTTTGCAGGCCTCAGGTTGTATAAAAATAAAAAAAGCCTTTAAAAAAATTTAAGTCCTATTGGCCTAGTGCCAGTACTGCTAGATGGTGCTGACAAATGCCACTAGTGACATTATGGTAATTGATATTGCTTTAATTGCTGCTGCTGAGTAATCCAATAAGCAGGAAAAATATTTCCAAATCCATTTCAGTGAGGGGAGAGGTGAAGAAGAATATCCTTCTTCTTCTTCTTCATCAGAATCGCCTTCACAGGTAATGCTACTGCTGCCACTGCATTGCAATAGATCTAAGACCAGGTCTATTGCTGGGATCATTAGCACAGATGTAAGACAGCTGGTGGTACGATGGTGCTTTTACTTGCTACTAGCCTTATTGCTGCTAATGCAGTAGCAACACCACAAAAAACTCACTACTTTAGGTACATCTAGAGAGAAGAAGCTGGCCAATTATGGTTCTCCTCATATACTTCCTCTAAAATCATGGGTGTAATGGAAATCTATTTTTCCTTTGAGAGCAGGAATGAACTGTACCTTTTATTAGCAACTACAATGTGAATAGTGTATGCAGGGAAACATTATGTCATTTATACATCTTAATGATATTCCCAATGTTATAAGGTTTAACTTATAATAAATACATGTACAAGCAGTTAATTGTATACATCTCTATACAACATACAGATATATACAAATAAAACCTAAACTGCATCCACTTATCCAAATAAAAACATGTATACAAATAATGATCATTCATACATGAAGGAAAAATTGTTTCCTACCTAAATACAACCAAACTTCATATAGATGAGGGTAAAAATATAATATATTCACATAAATAAGACCTTCTATCTTTTATAATTGTTATCATAAAAAGATGCTAATTCATTATTTTCATTTACACCATTGGGGCATAAAGTTCCTAATGTAAAATTCCAATACGCCTCACTGATATTTAAAATGTTATCATAATCTTCTTTACAAAACACTAGATGAACTCTTTTAAAAGTAAATCCCTTCAATAATTTAGGATCACTATTGTGTTCCTCTAAGAAATGATGTGAAACCAAACCATTAGGGCCATTGTTGTGGATGTTACTCTTGTGTTCATAAAATCTCCTCTTAAAGATTCTACCCACATATTTAAAGCCTTATTGGCACCCCAACATGTATATTACCCCCGTACTACCATATGTCAAGAATTGTTTACTTAAATACTTATTTTTCTTCCTTCACTACAAAACTTGCTTTTTGGGGGTAACCGGCATAAGTAGAACCAGCCCATCACCAGTGACTATACATGATTTCTGATTTTTTTTTCAGTTTTCCCTTTAATTATACTTAAATCCTTATTATGTTTCATTTTGGGGGGGAGGTTGATTTTCTTTCTCAGTTATATTTTTATTTTGCTTTCTATGGGTCTTCAACACTGTTGGAGCTATAATATTCCTCAGCTTTGGATTTTTCCTTCAATCAATTCTAACGTATTTTTCATAGTACCCTACCCTCCAATAGATTTGGCCAAACTTTGGCCGCATTTTGTCTGATCTTATTTATAAATCTGATTGGAGAAATATGTACTACGAACAATTCCATACACCTTATCTGAACCTTAAATTTACTGATGATTGTTCACTATATTTATTGTAAAATTATTATTATTCTATATTTCTACTTGTTAGTGGATTACCTTTTACCCTTCTTATTTTCTCTCATTCCTATCTAAACAATGACTGCAACTTTGTTTAGTTCCTTTTATATTTAAAGTTGCAGTGTGGGATTGCGTTGCCTGTATTTTTTTTTTTTTGTTATCCTTGTTTTGTTATGTGAAGTTCAATTTCTACATATAACTGTGTTGTGAAGGGTGTGTTACTTATATAATAACTAGCAATGTGGGATGGCGCTGCCCGTCAGGATATATAGGGAATTAATGCATACACACACGGATGCAAGACAAACACACACAGAGACACACATGCAAATGCACACGCATGCACTGAGATGCATAAAGAGCGACACAGTCATACACAAATACATGCAATGCACAACATACAGACACACAGAGTGTGATACAGACATTCAACACACACAGTGAGGAACACACAGGCAAACACAGAGACACACACACACACACAGAAGTGAGTCATAAGGGGGTGACTTATGTGTCATTGTAATGAGTTTGTGTTTGTACTTATGCCTCCACTGTGGCATTCATTCATATAGTTGAAATGCATGTGGTAATTGCACATACTATAGTGGAAGGTGGATTGTGCTGGCTTCCGGGGTGTGACTGAGTGTGTGTGAGTGAGTGGCATTCATTCACGTAGTTGAAATGCATGTGGTAATTGCACATACTACGGTAGAATGTGGATCGTGCTGGCTCCCGGGGTATGAATGAGTGTGAGTGAGACTATGGTGGAAGGTAGATCATGCTGGCTCCCGGGGTGTGAGTGAGTGCATGTGAGTGTTAGTGAGTGTGTGTGATTGAGAGTGTGTGAGTGTGAGAGTGTGTGAATGAGAGGGTGTATGAGTGTGAGAGAGTGTGAGTGTGTGTGTGATTGAGTGTGTGTGAATGTGTGAGTGAGTGTGTGAGAGAGAGACAGTGTGAGTGAGAAAGCATGAGTGTGTGAATTATTGTGAGTGTGTATGATTGAGTGTGTGAGAGAGTGTAAGTGAGAGAGTGTGAGTGAGTGTGTGCGATTGAGTGTGATTGAGTGTGTGAGTGAGAGACTGTGAGTGTGTGAATTATTGTGAGTGTGTATGATTGAGTGTGTATGATTGAGTGTGTGAGTGTGTGATTGAGTGTGAGTGTGTGTGTGAGTTTTTTGTCTGATGTGTTTTTTTGTTTTTTCAGTTACTTGGATAGTGGTGGGCGGGCTGGATAGTGGGGGCAGGCCAACTCCCTGCATGGTTTAAATCACTCCCCCATTGAATCACCCAGTGGGAGCAGTAACTCCTCCTTACTTAACCCTTTGAGTGTCAGAGGGGTACGAAACGCATTGTTTTGCAATGTGTTGCATATCCCTCTGGCACTCAAAGAGTTAAGTTGAGGTAACATAGCAATATAACACACGGTGACACTTCAGTTGAGGCAGCATAGCAATATGCTGAGGGAACAAATAGAAAGTGGTGTTTGAGGCTTGCCCTCTGTAACATAAAGCAAAGCATCTCTCTCCCTTTAAGGAGAAAGGGCAGGAATCAGGAATCAGGAAGTGGAGGAGTGACAGTTGAAAACAGACAGTTAGTGAGGTTGACTGAAGAGATGAAAAAGTGTTAAATAAAAGAGTTGCTATTAAGTTTATCCCTGAGTTTGTATTTTATGGAAACATTACACCCTCGTACTGAAACAGAGTGCATGGAGAGTTACAATTATCTGTGGGAGGTGAAACAGTGTGTTTGTGGGGTCATGATCCTGAGTGAGAGTGTGTGTGGACCGGGAGAAGTTATTTATATCCCCTACTTCAGGAGCAAGTAGCAGCTATATTTTTTTTTGTCAGTTGGATAGTGGTGGGCGGGCTGGAGGGGGTGGGCCAACTCCCTGTATGATAAACATGCCCCCATTGAATTACACAATGGGAGCAGTAAAGTCCCCATTGAATCACCCAATAGGAGTTGTGTCTCCTAATGAGACATAAATTATGTAATGAGGCATTCTGTTCAATGTGTGTTTGTTTTCTGAGGAGACAAATTATGTTCTGTGTGTGAGGTACCATAAATTATGCAATGAGGCTTATTCTTTTATATATATACTAGCAATGTGGGACGGCGTTGCCCGTCAGGATATATGGGGAATTAATGCACACACACACTGATGCGAGACAAACACAGAGACACACATGCAAATGCACACGCATGCACTGAGATGCTTAAAGAGCGACAGTTATATGCACATACATGCAGACACATAGAGTGTGATACAGACATGCAACACACACAGTGAGAAACACACAGGCACACACAGAGACACACACACACACACAGAAGTGAGTCATAAGGGGTTGACTTATGTGTCATTGTAATGAGTTTGTGTTTGTACTTATGCCTCCACTGTGGCATTCATTCATATAGTTGAAATGCATGTGGTAATTGCACATACTATGGTGGAAGGTGGATCGTGCTGGCTCCCGGGATGTGAGTGACTGGCATTCATTCCTGTAATTGAAATGCGTGTGGTAATTGCACATACTATGGTGGAAGGTGGATCGTGCTGGCTCCCGGGGTGTGATTAAGTGTGAGTGATTGCGTTTGAGTGCGAGATTGAGTGATTGCGTGTGAGTGATTGAGTGATTGCGTGTGAGTGATTGAGTGAGTGTGTTAGTGAGTGTGAGTGATTGAGTGAGTGTGTTAGTGAGTGTGTGTGATTGAGTGAGAATGTGTGAGTGAGAGTGTGTATGAGAGTGAGAGTGTGTATGATAGTGAGAGGGTGAGAGTGTGATTGAGGGTGAGAGTGTGATTGAGGGTGAGTGTGATAGTGTGATTGTGATTGAGTGTGACTGCGAGACTGTAAGTGTGAGAGTGTGATTGAGTGTGAGACTGTGAGAGTGTGATTGAGTGATTGCGTGTGAGAGTGTAAGACTGTGAGAGTGTGAGACTGTGAGAGAGTGTGAGACTGTGAGAGAGTGTGAGACTGTGAGAGAGACTGTGTGAGAGAGACTGTGTGTGTGTGAGACTGTGTGTGTGTGAGACTGTGTGTCAGACTGTGTGTGTGAGAGAGCGTGAGAGAGTGTGAGAGCGTGTGAGACTGAGAGAGTGCGAGTGTGTGAGACTGAGAGTGCAAATGAGTGAGACAGTGTGAGAGTGAGAGAGAGAGACTGTGAGAGTGTGAGACTGTGAGAGCATGTGAGACTGAGTGTGAATGAGTGAGAGACTGTGAGAGAGAGAGACACTGAGAGAGAGAGACCGTGAGACTGTGAGACTGTGAGACTGAGCGTGCGAGAGTGTGAGCGTGCGAGAGTGTGAGCGTGTGAGACTGAGAGCGTGCGAGACTGAGAGCGTGAATGAGTGAGACAGTGTGCGACTGTGAGTGTGCGACTGTGAGTGTGCGACTGTAAGTGTGCGACTGAGAGCATGTGCGACTGTGTGAAACTGAGAGTGTGAATGTGAGAGACTGTGTGAGAGACTGTGT